>CM062817.1:1963756204-1963803704 GCA_031772625.1 Pinus tabuliformis | reverse complement strand
ATTTAAATCGAAATAAATAAACAATAATCGATTTTTCATATAATTAGAAGCACGTTATCAACCATAACACATTTTTATGCAATTATAAACCACCATTCAATGACACTTAGGCGGTTAAATATTAATTGTCAACAAAGATATGAAGTCGATTTTGAAGTAAACAATTTTAAAGTGTTGAAGCGCAGAGCCTAAAGCACTTAATTGTAACCTGACTAGTGACACATGATAGTGTGCGTAATCTATAAGAAATAATGTTGTTTATGATAATAAATGAACATAATATAACCTTTAAAATGATTATTGTTTAAAACGATTTTATTAAATAACTCTTTTTTGTTTTGTTTTCCAAATAGAGGGAAATAAGCATAGAGCGAGCTTAATCGGTATGTGAGGAAATTTACCATTTCTGGTTACCAAATCCTATCTAACTTAATTTTCTTTCAATGATGAACAGTCTTCTTATCTCATTTATTGAAAACAACAATAATAACTATACTCATCGTCCATAGAGAAATATAAATTTTGCTACCTAAATGTTGGCTGATTTTCACCTCGGCTGCAGGGTCCCCGATGAAGGATCGGTAACTGAAGAATGGATATCAAAATGTATGTTAGGAGAAATTGCCGTACCTGAATATTTTCTATCAAGATCATTAACTTTAAGAAGTGAGCTGTGACGAGACTACACATCTATGAAAATGGGCCTGGTTGGTGAAGAAAGTTGTTCTCGCTCGCTTGTCAGCATCGACACCACTCGGGAAATTGAAGGCGGCAATGATGTAGCTGATTGAGTGCACATAAGACCAATTTTAATCACTCTCATCGCTCCACCTCCAGTGTGGGATCCATAACTTTTAATGCTCTCCCTTCCTTATACAGTCTCCATGTCTGATAATATTAGCAAAGCATAAAAAATTGGCCAGCAAGAATCATAATTCTCTATCAAATTTATACTTTAAAGAAGAAATTCACATGACCCATACTTCTTCGAGGAGAAACTCTATATGCTGTGGAAAACTCTGATTCTTTCTTCCGCTGATAATCTCAAGAAAAACTACTCCAAAACTGAATACATCCGCTTTCTCTGTAAGCTGTCCACGTGTACTCAGGCACCATGTAACCACCGTGCATTGAAATCTAGATATCTTAACCCCCTCAAAATTACATAACATCATCTCATATATGTGACTTGTAATTTCTTCATATCCTATAATTTATTGAATAAAGGTGGCACGTCAAGATATTGAAATGTAAAGAGAATTCTAACAAAGTTCCTGCAATTCTAGTGTTAACGTGGCTCTGATCTTTCCCAAAGAGTTTCACTAAACCAAAGTCTGCAATTTTGGCTCTATATTTATTATCAAGTAAAATATTGCTTGCTTTAATATCCCTATGGATGATCCGGACCTCAGATTCTTTATGAAGATAGACCAACCCACGTGCAGTTCCAACTATGATTTCATACCTACCACTCCACTCAAGTAAATGGCGTTTTGTTCTATCTGCAATGATTGCATAACATGAATTAAAAACAATGGCAAGTTAACTAAAAAATTAGGACAAATCCAGGGCAATTAAATTAGCTTACTCAAATTTTCAGCCCCAGTTCCAACCGTTTACAAGGAATGATTATTATGTGTGGGTCATTAAGATGGTGACCACGTTGCAAGCACATGATGTTTGGGATTATGTGAAGTTTGGGTTTTCACAACCTATGAACGAAGAAAAAGAACAAGCTCTCACCAATGCAGAGAGGGAACAATAGAAAAAGACAAGAAGAAAAATGCACATGCGTTGCAGTTTATTGAGTAGGAAGTGGACCTAGCAGTGTTCCAAAAGATTATGATCACCACGTATTCAACAAAAGTAGCATGGGATACTTTGGCGGCAAACTATAAAGGTATGGCTGAGGTTAATATTGTTAAGTTGCAAAATACTAGAAGAGATTTTCAAAGTCTGCAGATGAAGGAGACAGAAGACATCGATTCTTTCATGAATCGGGTCAAAACTGTTGTAAATCAGTTAAAGATTTATGGTGAAGGTATAAAAGATCAAAGAGTGGTTGAGAAGGTCCTTCAATCTTTGTCTACCAAATTGATGTTGTGGTAGCAACCATAGAAGAAGCCAAGGATTTGGCATCATTGACAGTTGATGAGCTAATGAGATCACTTCTATCGCATGAGGCAAGGATAGGCAGAAATAAAGATTCCACTTTAGAGATTGCTTTCAAAAGTCAGGTTTCTATTTCAAGAGACAAAAGTCGAGGCAAAATTAAGCGCAGAGGACGAAGTGAAAGATATGGTGGTTAAAGAGATGACCGAAAAGAGTATGAACATGCAAGTGGAAGCAACTACAAAAGCTTCAACAATAATCAAAAAGTTGACAAATCAAAGGTGAGATGTTATTACTCCAATAAATTTTTTCAATTTGCTCGTGATTGCAGGAAGAAAATAGTTGATCAAGGGAACCACAGAGCTAATGTCACTAGAGAGAGAACTACCTCTATGTTCCTAGGTTGCCATACCATGCATGAACCTTCTGCTAGTGTGTGGCTGTTAGACAGTGGTTGCAGTAGGCACATGATAGACAACAAGGATTTGGTTGCAAATTTCGATCAATCTATGAAAAGAGAGGTAAAGTTGGGGACTGACAAGACTGTGGAAGTAGATGGCAAAGGAGTGGTCAACATTCTAACTAAGCAGGGGGAGCCGAAGATAATCTCAGAGGTATATTATTTCCTAGTCTTAAACGTAATTTGTTAAGTGTTGGTCAATTGACACAGAAAGGATATAGAGTTATCTTTCAAGGTCAAGAAGTTGTTATATATGACAAGCCCTCAAACAAGCAGTTGATAGCAAAGGTGCAGATAATGAGGAACAGACCTTTTCCTCTCATTTTGAATGACAGTGGTCAGGCGAGTTCTTTTACAGTTGCATGTTTTGATGATTATTGGTTATGGCACTTTCGATTTGGACACTTGCACTTTTCTGGTTTAAGATTGTTGCAGTAGAAACAGATGGTCAAAGGATTACCTCCCATCGAAGAGCTTGCAAGTACTTGTGAGTGTTACATCTTCGAAAAACAACACCGTGAAAGTTTTCAAAAGGGAGTTGCATACAGAGAAAAGCAACCTCTTGAGATAGTGCATACAAACTTGTGTGGAACTATGAGGACACAGTCGATTGGTGGAAGTTGCTACTTCCTCACTTTCATTAATGACTACAATAGAAAGACTTGGGTTTACTTTTTGAAGCAGAAGTTTGAAACGTCTGCAAAGTTCAAAGAATTCAAAGCCTTAGCAGAGAACCAAAGTGATCGACAGATCAAGGTATTGAGGTCAGATCGTGGTAGAGAATATGACTCAAAGACATTCCATGATTACTGCAAACAACATAGGATCAGGAGAAAATTTACAACCAGGTACACACCGCAACAAAATGGTGTAGCAGAGAGAAAGAACAGGATAATTATGAACATGGTAAGAAGCATGTTGAAAGGCAAAAACTTGTCTAATGAGTATTGGGCAGAAGCAGTTCCATGTCCTATTTATGTGATCAACAGATCTCCTACAAAGAGTGTGATGAACAGAGTACCAGAACAAGCATGGTCAGGTATGTATTGCAGCGTATCTCATCTCAGAGTATTTGGATGTGTAGCTTATGCACATGTGCCTAAGGAACGAAGATTAAATTGGATGATAAAAGTGAAAAATGCATATCCATTGTTTATAGTGAGCAATCAAAAGCTTACAAATTATATAACCCTATCACAAAGAAGACCATAACTAGCAGAGATGTTGTGTTCAAGTAACAAGAGTCGTGGAATGGAACTGTAGGCAAAACAGTTGATACACAAGCGCCACCGATGGAAGAAGATGATGTAGCAGAAAAGGAGTAGCTAGAGTCACAGGTGAAAACAACAAACAACGACACTCCAACAAGGACTCCAAGATTTTCAGAGCAGCATGGATCCTCAAGCAGATCAACATATCAAGATTCTCCCAGCAATCAATCAAGTGATGAATCAAGTAATGGTAAGAGAAAGATGAGAAGTTTGAAAGATATTTATGATGATTTGAATGTTAGTTCAAATTTTGCAATGTTGGCATTCCAACCTTTTTCATTTGAAGAAGCAATCAAAGATGAAAATAAGGTACAAGCCATGGATGAAGAAATTGAAGCTATTGAAAAGAATGACACATGGGATTTGGTTGATTTACCAAAGGAAAAAAATCTCATTGTTGTGAAGTGGGTGTACAAGAAAAAGTTGAATGAGAAAGGTGAAATTGATAGATTTAAAGTTAGACTTCTAGCAAAAGGATTCTCGCAGAAACCGCGAATAGACTTTGGAGAAACATTTTCTCTAGTAGCCAGATTAGATACTGTAAGAGCAGTTCTAGCGACAGCAACACAGAACAAGTGGAAAGTATATCAGATGGATGTGAAATCAACCTTTTTGAATGGAATTCTAAAAGAAAAAATTTATGTGCAGCAACCTCCAGGATATGAAGTTGAAAGTAATGAAGAGAAATTTTATAGGTTGAAGAAAGCGCTCTATGGACTGAAGCAAGTGCCTAGAGCTTGGTATAGCAGAATCGACAACTACATGATTAAGAATGGATTTTTCAGAAGAAACATTAAGCCTACCTTGTATACAAAGGTAAATGAGCATGGACATATTTTGATTGTTTGTTTATATGTTGATGACATGATATTTACAGGTGATTTTGACATAGATGAACTTAAAGTAGCCATGATGAAATAATTTGAGATGACAGATCTTGGTCTCATGAAATATTTTCTTGCCATATAATTTGTTAGATCCCTATAATACTAGTGATTACCCCATTACTATTGTAGTTGTATCACTTATTAATATTTTTGTGCCCCTATATTTCCCATATTGTTATTATTGTGCCCCATAGAAACCCTCTATAGTTATTTTTGTGGCTTTATATTATTATTATTAGGTCGGCTGGGTTATATTTTGACTCAGACTCCTATATATAGAAAGGAGGTTTTGTCATTTGTATCATCGAAGAATTGTTCATTTATGTAATTTAAAGGAAGTTGCCCCCTCGAAGAGGCTGGATTCTAAGGCATTGATCTATCTTTTCTATCTTTTCTTGAGATGCTTTCATAACATTTGGTATTAGAGCTTTGGATTCTAGGGTTTCGCTGCTCCAAATAGGTCATCGTGGCAGTTTCGATATAACTTTTTTTCTGCGATGTTTCTGAAGCTAAAAAAAAACACATTTGAGAAGATATCGCATTGAATCTCGGGTCCAAATTTCAGAGTTGTTCGTGTTATATTTGCAGAGATATGATCTGAGGAATTTGGTCTTTTTGCAGACTCCTAAATTACATTCCAAACAGGTGACCTGCGGAAAATAATCATAACTTTCTCTCTGAACATCGGATTGAAATTTCGTAACAAGGTACAGAAAGAGGACGGACAGTAGTTATCTTACATATATTTTTCAGAGCCAAAAGTTGAAACAGTGACTCGTGGCACGTTGTACAAGTTCACTCTATTGAACTAATCTATAATCAGGTCACTGTGGGAGATTTGGCATAACTCTTCCCTGGAGAATCCAATTTGGATAAGACTGGTGGCATTGGAAAGAGGACGCAGAGGGCTATCACAGGTTGCAATTTTAGAACTAGATGATTTGAAATTATAGATATACGTCAGATTCAATATCAAGCTCCTATAAAGTGAAAAAAGGTGTGTAGTTTTTATTTTTTATTTTTGCATAAGCTTGGTCTGAAAAATTAGTTTGAAGGAATTAAAAGGGCATAGTAAAGCATTATTATCATTAATTGATGACCCGAGGGAAGAAAATTCAAACACCTAGTAGGCAACCTAAAAGCTCTAGCATGACTCATGAAGAAGAGGAAGAAATGCAACATGATATATCAAAATTACGAGACCAAGTGCAACGAGTGTCACGTGTACAAAAACCAACAGAATCTAAGGTGGATGGTTTAAAGAAAGATGTAGAACTAAGATGGATGGTTTAAAGAAAGACTAGAAGCTAAGATGGATTGTTTAAATACAAGCATGGAAGATTTATAGACAGATTTGAAGATAGATTTGACAAAGTTTCTACAAGAAATGCTTCGTCATGGTGAAAGGGTAGTAAAGGAAACTCATGATGAGAACAAAAGAAATGTTAATCATGATTTCAAAGACTCTAATGTTGGATCGAAGACCCACCATATTCCAAAAATCGATATGAGGAAGTTTGACGCCAAGGACCCCGCAACATGGATATTACAGATGGAGCAATTTTTCAATCTCAATAATGTGAAAAACACACAAAAGGTATGTATTGCAACTTTATATTTGGAACCAAATCAGTTTGTATGGTATCAATGGCTTTGCTCTCGTAAACAAATTATCACTTGGGCATTTTTTACGGAATAATTGACAGCACATTATGAGGATACAAAAAGAAACACTTTTTTTAGCCAATTGATAAGTCTCAAACAAAAGGGTTCAATAATGGAGCAGATTGAGGAGTTCCGAAAATTGAACATAAGCATAAAAGATATTCCAGAGGAGCATAGGATTGATGTGTTCATAGGGACTTTAAAGGATAATATCCAACATGATGTTCGCCTTTGGGAACCTGATTCATTAGAGAAGGCATTCAGGTTAGCAAGAAAAATGGAAAGCAAAATTATGGCAACCAGGAAGCATACCACTCACAACTATAAAGATGTAAGTGTTGTTTCCCCTAGTCTTCCACAACCTATAAGGTCAACACCAGAACAATTGGAGGAAAAGAGAGCTAAAGGGCTTTGTTACAGTTGTGATAGCAAATACACTAAAGGTCATAAGTGTGATGAGAAGAAATTATTCTACATAGATTGTGAAGAGGAAGAAGAAAAGGAGCAAGAAAGGTCAAAAGAAGAAGATATACTCCATGAAAAAAGCCTAGATAGAGAAGAAATGAATCTGACCATATCTTGTAATGCATTGGGGGGAATTACCACTCCTCAAACCATCAAGATAGAAGGAAAAATCAAGAAGAAAAACTTAATAGTGTTGATTGATTCAGGAAGTACTGACAATTTTATTCATTGTAAGGTAGCAAAAGAATTGAATTGCTTCTTATATCCAGCACCAGAGTGTCAAGTGATGGTTGCAAATGGAGGAACAATAAATTGCTCTGGAAAGTGCCATAATATCAAGCTATCCATGGGATAATATGTATTGACTAACCCAATGCTTTCCATTCCAATGGGAGGTGTTGATGTTGTACTAGGAGTCCAATGGCTACAATCCTTGGCTATAATATCTTTTATTTTTCAAGAATTTTTCATGAAATTTTATGCAAAAGGAAAGGAAGTTGAATTAAGGGGTATTGTAGGGAAATGGAGAAAGATAATCAGCTCTAACGATATGACAAAGCTTTTAAAAAAGGAACAAAGAGGTGTAATTGCACAATTATGTTCGCTAGATGTTTCCACATTGGAATCATATATTTCTCTAGATCTCCAAAAAGTCTTGGACAATCATTCCAAGGTATTTGAGACTCCTAAAGGTGTCCCACCTATTCGTGATCATGATCATGCTATTCGTCTGATTCCAGGAAGTGTTCCTCCAAACATCAGGGCGTACAAATATACTTATGCCCAAAAGAATGAAATTGAACATATGGTTGCAGAAATGCTGGAGGATGGTATAATTCAACCTAGTCAAAGTTCTTTCGCTGCTCCAGTAGTATTGGTGCACAAGAAGAATGGATCATGGCACATGTGTTCGGATTATAGGGAGCTCAACAAGCTCACTATTAAAGATAAGTTTCCCATTCCTGTCATTGATGAATTATTGGATGAATTGCATGGATCAATTTACTTTACCAAGTTGGATCTTCATTCAGGATATCATCAAATCAGAATGAAGACTGAAGACATTCCAAAAACGAAATTTCGAACTCATGAGGGTCATTACGAATTTTTGGTCATGCCTTTTAGCCTTACCAATGCACCTTTTACATTTCAAGGTTTGATTAATTCCATTTTCAAACCCACCCTTAGAAAATTTGTGTTAGTATTTTTTGATGATATACTAATCTACAACAAGTCTTGGAAGGATCATGTTGAACATGTTGATAGGGTGCTACAACTATTGGAGGAGAAACAATTATATGCAAAAAGATCCAAATGTTTCTTTGGAGTACCAGAGGTGGAATATCTGGGTCATATTGTATTTCATGAAGGAGTTAAGGTAGACCCTAGCGAAATTAAAGCCATTAAGGAATGGAAAATCCCCACATCCATAAAGCATCTGCGAGGATTTCTCGGGTTGACAGGGTATTATCGCAAGTTTGTTAATAATTATGGGAGAATAGCAACACCTCTAACAACATTATTGAAGAAATATACATTTTCATGGACTCCAGAAGCAACAAAGGCCTTCGAACATCTTAAAGAGGCAATGTTCCCAGCATTGGTCTTAGCTACACCGCACTTCACAAAAACCTTTATTGTGGAATGTGATGCTTCAGGAAATGGAATTGGTGCTGTTTTAATGCAAGATGAAAGACCCATTGCTTTTGAAAGTCATCCAATCAAGGGAAAGTTTTTACACAAAGCTATTTATGAGAAGGAAATTTTGGCAATACTACATGCACTTAAGAAATGGCAACCCTACCTAATGGGAGGACACTTCAAGGTAAAAACGGATCATGATAGCCTTAAATACTTTTTAGAACAAAGATTATCCTCGGAAGAGCAACAAAAGTGGGTCACAAAGATGTTGGGCTATGACTTTGAAATCATCCACAAAAAAGGGAAGAAAAATGTGGTGCTAGATGCACTCTCAAGAAAGGATGAGGATGTGGAAGCCTTATTGTGCCCCATTTCTATTATCTAACCCGATTGGATAAATGAAGCAAGGGAGGAATGGAAGAATGATGAATTGTGGGCACTTATTCGAAAGTTACAACAAGATTCCATTACATATGATACATTTAGCTGGAAAAATGATTCGTTATGGTACAAAGATCGCGTATACCTGTGTAAGAATTCCCAACTCAAACAAAAGATTCTTATGGAATTTCACACTTCTCCCTTAGGAGGGCACTCTTTTAAAAAATTACCACAGGGTTAAGAAGGAATTTTTTTGGGATGGCCTTAAATCGGATATTCAAAAGTTTGTGGAGGAATGTTTGGTTTGACAACAAAATAAAGTTGAAACAATTAAGACCCCGAGTCTATTACAACCTTTATCCATTCCAAGCAATGTTGGGAGGAGGTTTCAATGGATTTTATCATAGGTTTACCCAAGTCTGAGGGAAAGAATGTCATCATGGTGGTAGTTGATAGACTTACCAAGTATGCACACTTTTGTCCATTATCACATCCATTTAAATCCAGTACAGTTTCTACTGCATTTGTGGAAACAATTCAAAAGCTACATGGAAATCCAAAGATTATTGTAAGTGACAGAGATCCAATCTTCACTGGAAATTTTTTGACAGAATTATTTTCTTGTCTTGGTACTCAGTTAGCTCATAGTTCATCTTATCATCCTCAATTTGACGGGCAAACTAAGATAGTAAACAAATGTCTGGAAGGATATCTTCGTTGCTTTGTCTCTGATAAACAGACACAAGTGGTCAAATGGTTGCCTCTAGCTGAATGGTGGTATAACACATCCTTCCATACAACAAAAAAAAAGACCCCATTTTTGGCACTTTATGGATATCAGCCACCATCCATCACATCATATTTAAGAGAAAATTCTAAGGTTCAAGCAGTGGAACATCACATCGAACATCAACAACAAGTCCTCCAACTCTTAAAGGATAACCTCGTGTTGGCACAGAATAGAATGAAACAACGGACATATCAACATTGCAGTGAAAGAAGTTTTGATGTAGGTGATTGGGTATTCCTATGGCTACAACCATATAAACAAATGTCCCTGAAGCAAGCTAGGAAGGATAATAAATTATCACCAAAGTATTATGGTCCATACAAGGTGTTTCAAAAGGTTGGTACTATAGCTTACAAATTGGAGCTTCTTGTAGCTTCTCTAGTGCACCCAGTTTTCCATGTTTCATGTTTAAAGAAGGTTATAGGCAACAAGCTCCCAGTTCAAACAATATTGCCAGAACTTGACCAGGAAGGAAAAATTATATTGGAACTGCAAGTAGTCACAGAAGATTCCACATGGGAGGATGAGAATTTTATACAGAATCATCCAGAACTACTCAATCGTTGAGGACAACACTTTTTTGAAGGAGAGGGGCATGTTAGATCCCTATAATACTAGTGATTACCCCATTACTATTGTAGTTGTATCCCTTATAAATATTTTTGTGCCCCTATTGTTCCCATATTGTTATTATTGTGCCCCATAGAAACCCTCTATTGTTATTTTTGTGGCTTTATATTATTATTATTAGGTCGGCTAGGTTATATTGTGACTCCTTAGACTCCTATATATAGAAAGGAGGTTTTTTCATTTGTATCATCGAAGAATTGTTCATTTATGTAATGTAAAGGTGGTTTCCCCCTCGAAGAGGCTGAATTCTAAGGCGTTGATCTATCTTTTCTATGTTTTCTTGAGCTGGTTTCATAACAGAATTTGAGCAATCTGAAAAAGGAATTTTTATTTGTCAAAATAAATATTCCAAAGATTTGTTGAAAAGATTCACGATGGAAAATTGCAAACCTATCCCTACACCAATTGCAACAGGTACAAAGTTAAGCAAGGATGATGAAGGATCAGATGTCAATCCAACTTTATTCAAAAGATTGGTTGGTAGCCTCATGTATCTCACAGCTACAAGATTGGATATCATGCAAGGAGTGAGTTTGATTTCCATATTTATGGAGACTCCAAAAGACACACATTGGAGTGTGGGAAAATGAATTTTGAGATACATAACAAGAACTAGATATTGTGGCATAATGTATGCAAGCACAGAAAAGAAAGATATGATTGGATACACAGAGAGTAATTTTGCAAGAAGTTTGGATGATAGGAAAAGCACTTCTGGTTTTGTGTTCCACCTTGGTTCAGGTGTGATTTCATGGACATCTAAGAAGCAACCCATTGTGACACTTTCATCGACAGAAGCAGAATATGTAGCAGTAACATCAGCAGCATGTCAAGGAGTGCGGTTAAGAAAAGTACTTGATGGACTCAAGCAAAAACAATAAGGATCAACAACAATATATTGTGAGAACACCTCAGCGATTGCACTATCCAAGAATAGTGTGTTTCATGAGAAGAGCAAGCATATTGATACTAGATATCACTTTATTAGAGAACTTGTGAGCAACAGAGAAGTTCACTTGAAGCCTTGTAAATCTAGTGATCAATTGGCTGATATGTTTACTAAGCCATTAGCACAAGATGTGTTTGAGTTTCATAGTAGAAACTTGGTTGTTGTAAGCTTATCTTAGACATAGATCAGCATTCATGTTTATGTGATAGTGAAGTCATGTTAAGTTATGTTGAGTCATATCCTTGTAATTAAAGGGGAGTGTTAGAAATAGTAATTACTCCCACATGTGGACTTAGCTTAAAATAGAGAGTCAGTTAACTGAGTGATTGAGTGGTTGAGTAGTTGAGTGCTGAGTCAAGTCGAGTTAAGTGATAGACGACTTTGAGTGTGTGATTGCATGTATTTGCATGTCAAGATATTTTAGACAGTTAGCTAGTCGGAAAATGTTTAAATACCCTTCACCGAGTTCATTGCAATCATCATGTTTTGTGTGATCAATAAGTTAGCTAGTCGGAAAATGTTTAAATACCCTTCACTGGGTTCATTGTAATCATCATTTTTTGTGTGATCAATAAAAGAGCTGCAGCTCGTAGATTTATGTGTGAATTCACGCTTTCCCTCCTCTACCTTTCTAACCAAAGTGTCAATGCATTCCTTCAAAATGGTTTCTTTCATCGTAATAGCGAACGCTTTGCTATCGGAGGAATTTAAATATCCTCTAGATAAACCCATAAATAGTGCTATTGTTGTTTTGCACTTTAACACATTGGTGTTGAATCCGCTTTTAGAAGCGTTCCCCGACAATGATTCCAGAACCTGGATTACATTACGCTGGAAATCACCACCGTTTATATATTCAATTTGCCCACAGCCATTCCAGGCAGTTTGATATACATAAGTTGTTTGAGCTAGTAACAGTTGCGTCCATAGAGTGAGGATAAGCAACATGTAGCCAATTAATGTTTTCATCTTCATCGGCGTGTGAGGACAGGGCACGCATAACCTCAACCCTCTCTTCTCTATTTTATTTTTTCATCTCTAATTTATTTTTTCGTTTCTAATTTGATGAGGAGAGCTGCACCTAGGATCTTAAAGCTTTGTGTGATTTATTATTTTTCAAACCCTTTGCTCCAGCTTACGTAGATAAACTGAATTTGCACTTCTGATAGAGATGTACGTTCATTTTACAAGTCGGAGGGCGTGGAATGAGTCTACCATTGACCAGACACAAAAGCAAATTCAAGCGTGCGAATCTTGGGATGGAATGCGCTCCGGCCCAACAAATTATTTCAAAACGTTGCATCGTTCTAATTGTGATATTTAAATAAGTTTAGTTTGACTGTGGCTGATTATGAAAATAGAAATGCTTAAGAAGTTTGCACAATTGGGGTGGTAGTTGGGATATAGAAGTGAATATTTAATTTCAAATATGGAATCTCTTTATGGAAAATAATTTTATCAGTAATACATCCATCTTAATTGTGGTCCTAGCTGAAGTAGAGAGATCAAATTTTTTTAATATATTAAATATTTTAATAAGTAAAACACCTAAAAACAAAATTACAGATGGATAGATTTGATTCTTCTAAATTTGATTTTTCTGTATATTTTGATGAGTCTATATTAATATTATATATACACATGAAAAGTATTAAAATGTAAAACAATAACATTACCTTAAATATTTTAAGGTATAAACACTTATTCACGGATGGGGTGACAACTCGCGGTAAGATTAGTTCGGTGGGGTCTTGTCACCCTCACCCACACACCACCTGGTTTAATGCAACTTGGTGGAATGAGTATACAGTTAACCAGACACAAAAACAAATTCAAGCATCCGAATCTTGGGATGGAATGCCCCTCCTGTAAAAAAAAATTCAAAATGTTGCATCATTGTGATTGTGAGATTTAAATTAGTTTAGTTTGACGGTGACCGATTATGAAAACAGAAATGCATAAGAACGTTGCACAGCTACCATTAGTTTGGATGTTGAAGTGATTATTTAATTTCAAATATGGATTTTTTTTTTAATGCAAAATAATTTTAGCAGTAGTACATCCATCTTAATTGTGGTTCTTGCAGAAGTAGAGAGATCCAATCTCTTAAACTATACATATATTTTAATAAGTGAAAAACCTAAAAATTATTAAAAAATTAAAAAGAAAATTATATAGGGATAGATTTGATTCTTCTATATGTTTTGATGAGTTTATATTAGTATTATATATACATCTGAGAAGTACTAAAATGTAGAGTAATAAAATTACTTTAAATGTACTTATTCATGGATGCGGTGATAACTCTGGGTAGGGTTGGTTTCCTGGGTCTTGTCAACCTCACCCAAGGGCCACTTGTTTTAACGCAACCTTTCATGCACACATCGCTTGGTAAAGAGTCGTCCATGTTTCTCGAAATGTGGAGGGATATATCACTGTGGGTGTTTGATTTTGTGATTTGTTGTTTGATGAATGTTGTGCAATTGATGTTGGTGGTAATTTTTGGGCATTGTTTACTTCATGGTGGTATTGATTTCAATGTACTATTTTTTCCTTTCGTGCGAAGAACGACAAAGTGATTTTAGTAGGTACTAGCTTAATTAGTGATGTCAACACTAAAGCACAATGTGACAAGGTGTGGGATGTGGACTCAAGGTGGTGACTTCGCGAGACTCTTGGAAGTGCACTAGAGTGGGTGAACTACTAATGGGTGGGTGGGTGGATGAAGTAGGAAGGTCAAGAAATTAGGGGTTTTCAACAATCTCTTATACCTTCATATTTTATAACTATCCTAAATTTAAAAGATTTTTTTTTTATGTTTTTTCATTTAAATGTTTATCTATTTGGTTGGCTAGTTGAATTTCACTTGGTAATCACCACATTTGGGAAATGGGGAGGGCCTAGTGTGTTTAGCTGGTCGAGCGAGAATTGGGGTGTCAAAGGTTGGATTTGGTGTGTTTGTTGTGTGTGGAAGGTGCGAGTCCTTAAGGCATTGCTTGTGGTATATAGAGACTAGGGCTTCAATTGGAGGAAAGACTTCAATTTTTTTCTTTATGCACATGCTTAGATTTTTTCTTTGTGCACATGCTTCTCGGTATGTTTGGGACAAGGTGGTTGTGACTATGTGGGAGGTGCACTACGCACCGCATTTTCTGGGTAGCTCGCACAATTGGGAATTCCCTCACTCCATGTTGTGATAATGCACATGAGCTCCTTGTTGCATTCGTCCATGGGGCCATGGGTCGTTTCATCCCGGAGCAAATAGTGACAAAGAGGAGGAGGTTAATCAACATGTTGTGCACTCACCCACTAGAACTGAGATGTCTCCACCCTTCGATTCTTTGGACAACGCCTTCATTACATTTTAGTGCTCTTCAAATAGATGGCTTAAGTTCACACAAGATAGCAACGAGTTCATATTTTTTATGAATCACCTCTAATAGAACTAGTGGCATATTATGGACAAGATGGCTTGGGTTCACTACATTGTGGGCAAAAAAGGATTGAGGAAATTCTAGTGCTACTTGAAGGCATAATGGAGCATATGGAAGCTCATGTTCCATCCTCCTCCATCTCTAGCCATTGGGAAAGGTGTCCCAACCTCTACCCTCCTTCCTGATTAGTGATAAAAGTTGAGTGTTTTTCAGATTCCTCATTTTCTTTGTCTTTCTGGATTATGTGCTTAATGTTATCTAACTCTATATTTCTTTTGTATATGGTTCTCTTTCTATCTCTGAGTCATAAAAGAGATAATTTTGTAATGTGTAGCCTCTCACAATGCATGATGAATTTGAAATAATAAAAAATGTTGATATATTAACCTATGATATTAAACTATTCATTTGCCTTTAGGTGGTTCTAGAAGACGTGAAGTGAGCACAGTCATTGACTATGAAAAATAATATTAAAAGGCTTAGAGGCAGATTCTATAAGTTATATTTACGTTGATTAACGATTAATTTATAACTAATTAAATGATAATACCACGCTATTCATTTAATGAATATGTTAGTCTATGGCTAACCCCGTTGACTTTATGGAGTTCCAGAAAATGTGAAGAAAGAAATTTAGATTTAAAAAGCCTGGAGGCAGATTCTATAAGACTATAACGTGTCTTTAATGAATATATCAATGCTATGATTATACCATGTAGAAAATCCCCAAAACCTTGCAACTTCCAATGAGAGCAAAGTGATATGCAAAAGACACAATATTTCTCTACAAAAATTCTGCGGAAAGTAAACAATGAATTGGAACACAATCACACATAGAACACAAAATATATAACCCAACTCCGAAAAACCTCTCTTTCTTGTATAAAATCAACTAAGAAATCTGATATATTACAAAAAATCTACTTCAAGCCTGAAGCTCCCTGCAATACTGATCAACTCTCTCATCCTCAAGCTTGTATACAAAAACCTATATGCAATAATGATTACAATTGTGCCTTCATCCAATCTCAATAGGAAATTCAAATTGCATGACCTACTAGCGCTAATTTTAGTAGTTGCAACTAATTAACTCAGAGTAAGTTGAGTTAAAAGAAATTCGACTACCTAACTAAAATCATAATTGTCTCTTTTCTAGAACTAAAGCCTAGTTAACTAATAGACACTAGAGATAACTCAATTAGTTAGCTAATTTTAGACATCAACTGGTCTACAACTCACTGAAACCCATTTAACTCGAATTAACTAATAATAAATGAGTGATAAGCCACATCATAAATGTTAACTGACAACGAACCCTAATTTCTATGACACTGAATTCAAATTTTCTTCTTTGACTCACACACAAGTCAAAAGAAGCTCTTATTTCCTACAATTTTAACAAACCCACTCGTAAATTTTTGGAGCAAAGAGTTGAGGTCGAAGAGAGAGTTAGCATAACAGAACCACAAAATATAAAAGTAGAGATATAGCATAAGAGAGCCAACAACCTAGTGAAATAAAGTAGGGGACAGGAATATATCATAGGTTGTAGAAGATGGCGAGACCCTCTTCGCCACTGTAACATGCATAAATGCTTTTCAAACCACAAGAGACCTCCACGTAGCTATAACAGCATGGTGATAATACAAATACCATCAACATGTTTCTAGTGATAGCGATATCGTAGAAGGGACATTTGGCATCTTCGACACACCCTTCAAAACCCCCAAACCACCCAGACATCATGTGTTCATCTCTAAGCTCAGAGATTGCGATGTCAGGAGTTCAAGATTGTGATGTTAGCAGTTCTGGGAAGGTGTGTCAATCGATCAAACATCCCCATAAATCCTACCATTTGTTTGCATTTATAACGACTATGTTAAGCTCCCTCTCCCAATGGTTGCTGATAATCTAGAAATCAACTATAGTCATTTCCTTAAATTACAATTACAGAAACTATCTTTAGTTAATTAATTTCTTGTTGGGAGCTCCTGGAGTGGTCCATTACTCCCTCTACAGTTCTCTACCATGATATCTGGAATACTTGACACATAGCCTAAGAAGCTTGATGGAAGCTTAGCTATAAATACTTCTGTTTGGTCCCCAAGCTCACTAACTCAATCCCTTTAGCTTTACACCACAAGTTAGAGTGAGTAGAGCTTGGAAGTGCCACACAGATGATAGATTTTGGGTGAATTTTTATCTATGCTGCTACTGACCCTTTGCTTCATCAGACTTGTTTAATTGTCTTTTATTTTCACTGTTACCAGCGCTTGGATTTCGCCAGAGAAACGAACAAATATCAGTCTAGAAGTCGAACGGATTACTTAGATTTTTTAAGGTCGTTTGCTATTGTAGACATCTCCGTTGACTCTATTTTGCATTGTTATAAATTGGTTGAAATTCTCTGGCATGCGTTGTTATTAGGAATTAGTGTTTATCCTCTTTCACGTTTCGCTACATATATTAACCCTCGGCCTTTAGAATTTCCTCGTCTCTTACCTTCATGTGATTGGGTACGCTCCTCCCATTATTTTTACTGTGGAATTACCTGTTTTGACTCAGTAATCCGAAGCTTCAATTCCATGGTTTATCTTCCCCTTGAACTGGATTATCTACAGCAGAACTAAGAGCAGTTGTTGAGGTGGTGTAAAAGATCTACACAGTTGTGTACAAATACATCAGAGTGTGAATAGCATCTGGCTGGAGGTATGATTTCTTGGGCATTTAAGTTTTCAATTCTTTACATGTTTATTCCGCATTATAGAATTGTTTTTATGCTTTCATTTGGTATCAGAGCAATTTTTATCTCTGCCTTGGTGTTTATAGACATGTTTGGCTAAATGTTATTTTTAGAATTTTTTGAATTAAGGCATTTATTTGGAAATATATCAAATTTTTTCTCAATTTTATGCTGATAATATTTATTTAGTTTAATTATATGCAATTCGGATAATTGTTGTGCAAAATTTATTAATTATGCTTGTAGTTAATTTGCATGAATTGATTATTTCTGCTCTAATTAATACATGCTATTTTGGATGAGTACACGAGACCCATCGTCGGATGTTATGCAATAATATTATAGTTTTATTTATGCAATTTATAATTATATCAAGTTAATTTTTATGCATAAAAGAAATAATGTCTAATGATCCATATCATTTTTAATTGATTAGAGAATAGCCACAACATCTCTAATTAAATAATATTATATATTATGATTGATTAGGATCACATAAAGAATATTTAGACATTAATTGTAATTAACTATACTTAATATAAAAAAATTTATCCCACATGAATTTTTAATTTATATAATTAATTAGGATAAAATATTAAATTATTCATAACTTACCCATAGGAATTATGAATTAATAGTTTTATCATAAATTTCAAATCTAAGATATAATTTATTTCAAATTATAATCATAATATACCCTTTAGAATTATGAATTAAGTGAATAATTTGATAAAATTATATCATAAATAATAATTGAATGTGCTTGAATTGAAAATTTAGTCCACAGACAATTTTTGTGTCATTAGATTCAATTTGAAGCATGATTTACATTGGTAAAACATGAAATTTTATTTAGGCCTTAAATTTAACTTAAGCATGTGATCTTTAAATTTATGTAGTTGTACAACCTGTAAATTTCTCTGGTATTCATTGTGATATCCCTAAACTTAAGGGAGATAACTATAAGGTCTGGAAGGAGAGAGTTCTCCTTCATTTGGGGTGGATGGACATAGACTATGCTATTAGGAAAGACGAACCATTGACACTCACTAATATCAGCACTGCAGCAGACATCATGCTTTATGAATGATGGGAACGATCTAATCGCCTAAGCATGATGTTCATTAAGACTAAAATTTCAGTTGGTATTCGTGGTTCCGTTGATGAGCATGAAAAGGTCCAAGAATTGCTGAAAGCCAATGATGATCAATTCATTACTTCAAACAAGGCATTAGAAAGCACCCTAATCATGAAGTTCTCATCCCTAAGGTTCACTAGTTTGCAAGGTGTTTCCATCCTCCTCCTTCTCTAACCATTGGGAAAGGTGTCCCAACCTCTACCCTCCTTCCTGATTAGTGATAAAAGTTGAGTGTTTTTCAGATTCCTCATTTTCTTTGTCTTTTTGGATTATGTGCTTAATGTTATCTAATTCTATATTTCTTTTGAAATATGGTTCTCTTTCTATCTCTGAGTCATAAAAGAGATAATTTTGTGATGTGTAGCCTCTCACAATTTTGTGATGTATAGCCTCTCACAATGCATGATGAATTTGAAATAATAAAAAATGTTGATATATTAACCTATGATATTAAACTATTCATTTGCCTTTAGGTGGCTCTAGAAGACGTGAAGTGAGCACAGTCATTGACTATGAAAAATAATATTAAAGAGGCCTAGAGGCAGATTGTATAAGACTATAACGTGTCTTTAATGAATATATCAACGCTATGATTATATCAGTCTATTTCTAGCCCTGTGGACTTTAGGACTAGTGTGCAAGGTGCAATCAAATTGAGCACAAGAAATTAATTATAAATAAATATAAAAATATATACATTTTCAAATGTAATCATATAAACATTATTTAACAAATTTAAATCGAAATAAATAAACAATAACCAATTTTTCATATAATTAGAAGCACGTTATCAACCATAACACATTTTTATGCAATTATAAACCACCAGCAATGACACTCAGGCGATTAAATATTAATTGTCAACAAAGATATGTAGTCAATTCCAAAGTAAACAATTTTAAAGTGTTGAAGCGCAGAGCCTAAAGCACTTAATTGTAACCTGGCTAGTGACACATGACAGCGTGCGTAATCTATAAGAAATAATGCTATTTATGATAATAAATGAACATAATATAACCTTTAAAATGATTATTGTTTAAAACGATTTTATTAAATAACTCTTTTTTGTTTTGTTTTCCAAATAGAGGGAAATAAGCATAGAGAGAGCTTAATCGGTATGTGAGGAAATTTACCATTTCCGGTTACCAAATCCTATCTAACTTAATTTTCTTTCAATAATGAACAGTCTGCTTATCTCATTTATTGAAAACAGCAATAATAACCATACTCATCGCCCATAGAGAAATATAAATTTTGCTACCTAAAATTTGGCTGATTTTCACCTCGGCTGCAGGGTCCCCGATGAAGGATTGACAACTGAAGAATGGATATCGAAATGTATGTTAGGACAAATTGCTGTACCTGAAGATGTTCTGTCAAGATCATTAACTTTAAGAAGTGAGCTGTGACGAGACTACACATCTATGAAAATGGGCCTGGTCGGTGAAGAAAGTTGTTCTCGCTCACTTGTCAGCGTCGACACCACTTGGGAAATTGAAGGCGGCAATGATGCAGCTGCTTGAGTGCACAGAAGACCAATTTTAATCACTCTCATCGCTCCACCTCCAGTGTGGGATCCATAACTTTTAATGCTCTCCCTTCCTTAAATACAGTCTCCATGTCTGATAATATTAGCAAAGCATAAAAAATTGTCCAGCAAGAATCATAATTCTCTATCAAATTTCTACTTTAAAGAAGAAAATCACATGACCCATACTTCTTCGAGGAGAAACTCTATATGTTGTGGAAAACTCTGATTCTTTCTTCCACTGATAATCTCAAGAACAACTACTCAGAAACTGAATACATCTGCTTTCTCTGTAAGTTGTCCACATGTACTCAGGCGCCATGTAACCATTGCGCATTGAAATCTAGATATCTTAACCCCCTCAAAATTACATAACGCCGTCTCAGATATGTGATTTGTAATTTCTTCATATCTTATAATTTATTGAATAAAGGTGGCACATCAAGATATTGAAATGTAAAGAGAATTCTTACAAAGTTCCTGCAATTCTAGTGTTAACGTGGCTCTGATCTTTCCCAAAGAGTTTCACTAAACCAAAGTCTGAAATTTTGGCTCTATGTTTATTATCAAGTAAAATAATGCTTGCTTTAATATCCCTATGGATGATCCGGACCTCAGATTCTTTATGAAGATAGACCAACCCACGTGCAGTTCCAACTATGATTTCATACCTACCACTCCACTCAAGTAAATGGCGTTTTGTTCTATCTGCAATGATTGCATAACATGAATTAAAAACGATGGCAAGTTAACTAAAAAATTAGGACAAATCCAGGGTAATTAAAATAGCTTTCTCAAATTTTCAGCCCGAGTTCCAACCGTTTACAAGGAATGACTATGATGTGTGGGTCATTAAGATGGTGACCATGTTGCAAGCACATGATGTTTGGGATTATGTGAAGTTTGGGTTTTCACAACCTATGAACGAAGAAGAAGAACAAGCTCTCACCAATGCAAAGAGGGAACAATAGAAAAAGACAAGAAGAAAAATGCACATGCGTTGCAGTTTATTGAGTAGGGAGTGGACCTAGTAGTGTTCAAAAAGATTATGATCACCACGTCTTCAACAAAAGTAGCATGGGATAATTTGGCGACAAACTATAAAGTTATGGCCGAAGTTAATATTGTTAAGTTGCAAAATACTAGAAGAGATTTTAAAAGTCTGCAGATGAAGGAGACAGAAGACATCGATTCTTTCATGAATTGAGTCAGAACTATTGTAAATCAGTTAAAGATTTATGGTGAAGGTATAAAATATCAAAGAGTGGTTGAGAATGTCCTTCAATCTTTGTCTACCAAAATGATGTTGTGGTAGCAACCATAGAAGAAGCCAAGGATTTGGCATCATTGACAGTTGATGAGCTAATGAGATCACTTCTATCGCATGAGGCAAGGATAGACAGAAATAAAGATTCCACTTTAGAGACTGCTTTCAAAAGTCAGGTTTCTATTTCAAGAGACAAAAGTCGAGGCAGAAGTAAGGGCAGACGACGAAGCGGAAGATATGGTGGTCAAAGAGATGACCGAAAAGAGTATGAACATGCAAGTGGAAGCAACTATAAAAGCTTCAACAATAATCAAAGAGTTGACAAATCAAAGGTGAGATGTTATTACTCCAATAAATTTGGTTAATTTTCTCGTGATTGCAGGAAGAAAATAGTTGATCAAGGGAACCACAGAGCTAATGTCACTACAGAGAGTACTAACTCTATGTTCCTAGGTTGCCATACCATGCATGAACCTTCTGCTAGTGTGTGGCTGTTAGACAGTGGTTGCAAATTTCGATCAATCTATGAAAAGAGAGGTAAAGTTGGGGACTAGCAAGGCTGTGGAATTAGATGGCAAAGGAGTGGTCAACATTCTAACTAAGCAGGGGGAGCCGAAGATAATCTCAGAGGTATATTATTTCCTAGTCTTAAATGTAATTTGTTAAGTGTTGGTCAACTGACACAGAAAGGATACAGAGCTATCTTTCAAGGTCAAGAAGTTGTTATATATGACAAGCCCTCAAACAAGCAGTTGATAGCAAAGGTGTAGATAACGAGGAACAGACCTTTTCCTCTCATTTTGAATGACAGTGGTCAGGCGAGTTCTTTTACAGTTGCATGTTCTGATGATTATTGGTTATGGAACTTTTGATTTGGACACTTGCACTTTTCTGGTTTAAGATTGTTGCAGTAGAAACAGATGGTCAGAGGATTACCTCCCATCAAAGAGCTTGCAAGTACTTGTGAGTGTTGCATCTTTGGAAAACAACACCGTGAAAGTTTTCAAAAGGGAGTTGCATACAGAGCAAAGAAACCTCTTGAGATAGGGCATACAAACTTGTGTGGACCTATGAGGACACAGTCGATTGGTGGAAGTTGCTACTTCTTCACTTTCATTAATGACTACAACAGAAAGACTTGGGTTTACTTTTTGAAGAAGAAGTCTGAAACTTCTGCAAAGTTCAAAGAATTCAAAGCCTTAGCAGAGAACCAAGGTGATCGAAAGATCAAGGTATTGAGGTCAAATCGTGGTGGAGAATATGACTCAAAGACATTCCATGATTACTGCAAACAACATAGGATCAGAAGAAAATTTACAACCACGTACACACCGCAACAAAATGGTGTAGCAGAGAGAAAGAATAGGACAATTATGAACATGGTAAGAAGCATGTTGAAAGGAAAAAACTTGTCTAATGAGTATTTGGACAGAAGCAGTTCCATGTCCTATTTATGTGATCAACAGATCTCCTACAAAGAGTGTGATGAATAGAGTACCAGAACAAGCATGGTCAGGTATGTATTGCAGTGTATCGCATCTCAGAGTATTTCCATGTGTATCTTATGCACATGTGCCTAAGGAGCGAAGAGTAAATTGGATGATAAAAGTTAAAAATGCATATCCATTGTTTATAGTGAGCAATCAAAAGCTTACAAATTATATAACCCTATCACAAAGAAGACCATAACTAGCAGAGATGTTGTGTTCAAGTAACAAGATTCATGGAATGGAACTGTAGCCAAAACAGTTGATACACAAGTGCCACCGATGGAAGAAGATGATGTAGCAGAAAAGGAGCAGCTAGAGTCACAGGTGAAGACACCAAACAAAGGCACACCAACAAGGACTCCAAGAGTTTCAGAGCAGCATGGATCCTGAAGCAGATCAACATATCAAGATTCTCCCAGCAATCAATCAAGTGATGAATCAAGCAATGGTAAGAGAAAGATGAGAAGTTTGAAAGATATTTATGATGATTTGAATGTTAGTTCAAATTTTGCAATGTTGTCATTCCAACCTTTTTCATTTGAAGAAGCAATCAAAGATGAAAATAAGGTACAAGCCATGGATGAAGAAATTGAAGCTATTGAAAAGAATGACACATGGGATTTGGTTGATTTACCAAAGGAAAAAAATCTCATTGCTGTGAAGTGGGTGTACAAGACAAAGTTGAATGAGAAAGGTGAAATTGATAGATTTAAAGTTAGACTTGTATCAAAAGGCTTCTCTCAGAAACCGGGAATAGACTTTGGAGAAACATTTGCTCTAGTAGCCAGATTAGATATTGTAAGAGCAATTCTAGCGACAGCAACGCAGAACAAGTGGAAAGTATATCAGATGGATGTGAAATCAACCTTTTTGAATGGAATTCTAAAAGAAAAAATTTATGTGCAACAACCTCCAGGATATGAAGTTGAAAGTAATGAAGAGAAATTTTATAGGTTGAAGAAAGCGCTCGATGGACTGAAGCAAGCGCCGAGAGCTTGGTATAGCAGAATCGATAGCTACATGATTAAGAATGGATTTTGGAGAAGCAACATTGAGCCTACCTTGTATACAAAGGTAAATGAGCATGGACATATTTTGATTGTTTGTTTATATGTTGATTTTTTACAGGTGATTTTGACATAGATGAATTTAAAGCAGCCATGATGAAATAATTTGAGATGACAGATCTTGGTCTCATGAAATATTTTCTTGCCATATAATTTGTTAGATCCCTATAATACTAGTGATTACCCCATTACTATTGTAGTTGTATCCCTTATTAATATTGTTGTGCCCCTATTTTTCCCATATTGTTATTATTGTGCCCCATAGAAACCCTCTATAGTTATTTTTGTGGCTTTATATTATTATTATTAGGTCGGTTGGGTTATATTTTGACTCAGACTCCTATATATAGAAAAGAGGTTTTGTCATTTGTATCATCGAAGAATTGTTCATTTATGTAATGTAAAGGAGGTTTCCTCCTCGAAGAGGCTGAATTCTAAGGCGTTGATCTATCTTTTCTATCTTTTCTTGAGTTGGTTTCATAACATTTGGTATCAGAGCTTTGGATTCTAGGGTTTCGCTGCTCCAAATAGGTCATCGTGGCATTTTCACTATAACTTTTTTTCTGTGATGTTTCAGAAGTTAAAAAAAAACACATTTGAGAAGATATCATGCTGAATTTCGGGTCCAAATTTCAGAGCTGTTCGTGCTATATTTGCAGAGATATGATCTGAGGAATTTGGTCTTTTTGCAGACTCCTGAATTACATTCCAAACAGGTGACCTGCAGAAAATAATCATAACTTTCTCTCTGAACATCGAATTGAAATTTCGTAACAAGGTACAGAAAGAGGACGGACAGTAGTTGGTGGGAGATCTAGTAGTGGGGTGTAACCTGCAGTAGTGAGGTGTAACTAGCACTACTCAACAAAAAATAATGGCGAGCGTAGGTTTCGACCCGGGAACCCTAGGCCTCTGGCCTAGGTGATGCAGTCGCTGCAGGATTGACACGCAGGTACGGGGTTTGCAGCGCTGGCGGACCCATCAAGCTTGTATTCTTTCGTTGGGCATCCGGTTTAGGAGACAGCTGGGATTAAAAAGTCTTTTTTCAGACTGGCGAAGTTTTCTATTACGGTTTGGGTTTTGTGGAGAGCGGTTTCCTGGAGGTTATACCCGTGATTTTTCGTGGTGTTATGCTTTTTGCAAAGCTAGTTTCTTTTGTCTGCAGGCGGTTTTCAGCGCTATTCCCGGGTAACGGTTGCGAGGAGGTGTCGCTATTACGGGGTTTTGTGTGTTTATTTACCATGGTAATTGCAAACGAATCGGTGGAACTTGACCCAACCCCTGAAGACATTCTCTCGGTTTGGGGAAAGGAGATCAATGAGCAGAACCTCGGTGAGTTCTTTGGGAAAGATGACAGTCATGGGTCTGGCGCATTCTCGGCAGGTGCTTCGCGAGCCTCTAAAATTGCAAAAGGACTGTTGGACGAGAGTTGGGACCTCTCTGGCGGTTTGGGCTTTAACGGCAAGGGCTCTGAGGGAGAAAACCCTCAAGCAAAACTAAGCGCGTGGGGTGTCAAGGGTTTCGCCCCATCTGGTGGTAAGTCATTATCTCCCTCAAAAATTTTTTGCCCGACTGGCGGCCTTGAAGATATCATCAGCTCAGCTCAAAATATAGGGATTTGGAGGCCTGTAGGGGGTATACAAACATCAGGGAATGAGGTCGGCGGTAATTCCCATCTGTCGGCTGTTAACAGAGTCCTTTTCTCAAAAGACTCCTCTCAGAGGCTAGCAGGGCCGGAGGGGTTGTCTACCGGTGCTGGAAGGTCTGCAAAGCAGGGGCTTGCTTCAAAATCTCTCGGTGCAGATAAGGGGTTAGAGGAGGGTTTTTCGGTTGAAGGAGATGTGGGCAGCCCGATTGAAGGGCTGATAGAAACCCCGCCCAGCAATGGGGTTGAACAATCAGCAGGCATTGAAGGTGGGACGCCAAGGGAAGCAGGAGACCAAAACCCTGATTTCGGAGCCAAGGGTGCGGAGTCGGAGTCGCGGAAGACAGGGGAGAAAAGAAAGAAGGCCAAACCTCTGAAGAAGAAGCGGTTTGCGAACTTGGTTCTTGGCATGGATGTGCAGGTGGAGGAGGTTCTGGATGTGGCAGAGGTCACTCTTGTAGGCAGAATCAGAGGACGGCCTGTTTCAGGCAAATCCCTTAGGCAATGGGCGGAGAGTCAGTGGTTGGATACCCCAGCTTCTTCTTTCAAAACCAATTCGCTGGTAAAAGGTTGGTTCATGGCTAGTTTTGATAGTAAGGAGGCTCTGGAATGGGTCGAGGGGAAGATTTGGGAGTTCGGGAACCGGCCTGTTTTCTTTAAAAGATGGTCCCCTCTTTTCGACGCCTCCAAAGAAAAGGTCGAAGAATTTCCTGTATGGGTTAGGGCTCCAAATCTGCCCCCCTTTCTCTGGGCGGACTCTGTTTTCAAATCTATAGGGAATCTTTTGGGTACCTTTCTGGATGCTGATAGATCGTATCTCCATACCTATGAAAAAGTTGTGGCAAGGATTCTAGTGAGGCTCAATCCGACGGATGGCTTGGCAGAATCAATAACATTACAGTACAAGGAGTATGTCATCGAACAGCCACTGGACTATGAACTTCTTCCTTTTCGCTGCCACCGTTGCCACGAGTATGGGCATCTGGTGAGGGATTGCCCGATGGGAAGGAGAAGAAGGAGGACTCAAAGCAGAGAAGAGGAGAGGGAGGGGTCTTGGAGGCATGAAGTGAAGCCGATGGCGGGGTCTGCTCCAAATGGAATTTCTTCAGAAGAGCCCTTACATCAGTCAGCGGAGGAACAGCCTCAGGAGGATGGTATCCCGGTGCGTCCTTCAGATGTCCAACCGAATCTGGAACCGCCTCCTGCTGATCCGGCCGTCGTTGCTGAAGTTGAATTACCCGGTATGCAGTCCTCTCCAACCATTTCTGCTTTTAATTCTGAATCTATAGTCGGGGGTAGTCCTCTGTTTAAAAATTGTAATGATGTCATGCAAAAATTAGAAAATCTTTCAGTCGATATGCCCTCCATTCTGAACTGTGAGGATTTTCCCCCGGTGGGTCAGGGTGCTGGGTCTTCCTCTGTTGCCCGCCACTATAACCTTAGATCCCTCAGTAAGAAGCCTGTTGGTTCGAATGAGATTATGGAATCCGTAGGTGGGTTAGGAGCTGAGTCTTCTAAGAGTTTATCAAAAAAAGGTAGAGGTCGAAAATCTCTTCTTTCAAAAGCTCAAGTTAAAGCAATTTATGATGTAGCTGATGGAAAACAAATGTCAATTCCTGGGGCGCTTAGAGCAGCAAAAACCCCTGAGGTGGTTAAAAAATGATTTGTTTTTCTTGGAATTGCAGGGGTTTAGCCAGTAAACCCAAAAAACTGGCTTTAAAGGACCTTATCTCGCGTCATAACCCGGATATTGTTTTCCTTCAAGAAACCTTGGGCAAAAGCGCTGATATTGAATCTGCCCTTCGCTCTTTCTTACCGGGCTGGGTCTTCATAGCTATTGATGCCTCCGGTCATTCGGGAGGCCTGGCTATGGGTTTTAAGGAAGGAAGACTGAAGTTGTTAAATTTCTGGGGCCTATCAAATGTTCTGGGATTGGAGGTTGTTTCACCTGATTTTGATATTCCTCTGCTGTTTGTTAATGTCTACGGTCCCTGTCAGGGTAGGGTTTCTTTCTGGAACGATCTCCTCTCAAAGGGCCTGATAAAGGATAAAAATCTAATAATTGGGGGAGATCTTAATTTTTCTCTGGGGATCGCCGAAGCTTGGGGGCCTCTTGCGAGGGAGGATCCTCTGACAGATTTCTTCTCAAATGCCCTCCTCTCTCACAAGTTGATTGATGTAAATATCATAAAAGCTAAACCTACCTGGAGGAACAGAAGAACGGGGGAGGATAGAATTGCAAAAAGATTGGATCGGTTTCTCATCAGTGAAAGGTTGGCTTCAAATATTCCTTTGTTCAGGCAATGGGTGGGTGAAGGGGGGAACTCGGACCATTTTCCCATTCTGTTGGAAATCTCCAAACCTCCTCCAAAGCCGGCTGCTCCTTTCAAATTTAACGCCTCTTGGCTACAGGAGGACTCTTTCATTAAACTCTTCAATGATACTTGGAGGCATTCGGGTTTGGGGCAATCGGAGAATAAAGGAGCCCGTTTCATGGATAACCTAAAAAGACTCAAGAAAGCAGCCATCGAATGGGCATCAGCTAGGAGGAAAAAGCAAATCGAAGAGTTAGTCAGTATTGATGAGGCTCTTGGGGTTCTTGAAGACCCAGAGACTGATGCTTATGCATCTCAGGAATCGAAAGAAAGAATTCTGGCTCTGGAAAAGAGTAGAGCTAAGATTTTACTGGATAGAGAAGAGGAGTGGAGACTGAAAAGCAGAGCTATCTGGTTGAAAGCGGGGGATGAAAATACAAAATTTTTTCACAATTATGCAAAGGGCCGGAGAAATGCAAATACTATATGGAAGCTGAGGGACTCTGAAGGCAGAGAGGCCTCATCTTTTGAAGAGTTATCAAATATGGGAAAGAACCATTTCCAATCCCTCTTCTCTGACCCTGGGGGGATCTCTTTACCTGAAGTAATCAGAACTGCCCAAGCTTTTCCCCGTTTTGTGGAGGAGGAAGATGCAGAAGATCTTTTTAGAGAAGTGACAAAGGAGGAAGTAGAAAGTATAATAAAATCTATGGCGAAAGATAAAAGTCCGGGGCCCGATGGATGGACCATAGAACTGTTCTCCCACTTTTTTGAATCTATTGGAGCAGAACTTACTGAAGTAGTGGAGGAATCTAGGGTGAAAGGAGAAATCTATGGCCCGTTTAATTCTACTTTCATAGCCCTCATTCCAAAAAAAGAAGACCCGGGTTCTTTTGAAGATTTCAGGCCTATTTCGCTGTGCAATACCATCTACAAGATCATTGCAAAAATCATTGCGGTCCGCCTGAAACCTATTTTGTCCTCCTGTATTTCAAAGGAGCAATTTGGATTCCTGGACGGTCGCCAAATTCATGAAGCTATCGGGGTAGCACAGGAAACTATTCACAGTATCAGGCAAGCAAGCAAAAAGGGGGCAGTGCTCAAAATCGACCTTTCCAAAGCCTATGATAGGGTCAGTTGGACGTATTTAAGGATGCTCTTGACCCATCTAGGCTTTCAGGTGGGTTTTATAAATTGGATCATGGGATGCATCACAAATGTAAATTTTGCTGTTCTGATAAATGGAGCTGCCTCTCAATTCTTCAAAAGCCAAAGAGGTCTGCGTCAAGGTTGTCCGCTCTCCCCTCTGCTATTCCTCCTAGCAGCAGAAGGACTAAGTAGACTGATTTCAAAGGCCAAGAGTTCAGGTTTGGTAAAAGGTTTGGAAGTTGTTGTTAACATGTTCATTACTCATCTACTTTTTGTCGATGATATTCTTTTGTTTACAAATGGGAACTTAAATGAAATTAAAGAGTTTAAACTCATTCTTGATCAGTTCCTGAAAGCTACAGGGCTTCAAATAAATGAAAGGAAGTCTCAATTAATCTTCGAAGGTTTCAGTAGACAAGAAGAGATCTTGATTGCTTCTCACTTGCCTTTTGGAACCTGTAATATGGAGCAGCCATTCAAATATCTTGGGTTTTGGCTAAAACCATCCTCTTACAGAAAGCAGGACTGGAATTGGCTGATAGCGAAGATTGAACAAAAAATATCCCATTGGAGCTTCAAGTGGCTATCGCGGGCAGGTAGACTTACCCTGGTAAATTCGGTTCTTCAGGCTATACCGGTTTTCTGGGCTGCATTGACTTGGATCCCAAAAGGGATTCTTTATAAAATCAAGCAGATTTGCAGCCGGTTTCTGTGGTCTGGGTCTAAAGAAGACACTGTTCTCCCGTGGGTGGCTTGGGATAAGATCGCTAGGCCAAAAGATTGGGGTGGGTGGGGCCTGAAAAGTCCTATTGACTTCAGTCAATCCTTGGCAGCTAAATCAGGATGGAGAATTATTACCTCGGAGAATCTCTGGACTAGGGTGGTTAAGAGAAAGTACATTGACCCTACTCCTCTTGAAGATTGGATTAGGTGCCCAAACAAAAAAGGAAGGAACTTCTCTGCTATTTGGAAAGCCACCACAGAGGCTTTTAAGGTAATTGAACAAGGTCTGGCATGGCGGGTAGGAAATGGTGAATGTTTGAGGATTGGCAGGGACCCGTGGGTAGGATGCAGTGAAGGTTTTGCTCTATCTCCTGAATTGCTCAATCATTTGGATGAAAAAGGAATCAAAAGCCTAAACCAGATAGCAAATATGGATCAGTCATCTATATGGGGGCAGGCTTGGAAGTCTGAAGATGATCTAGGCATAGATTTCATTTGGAGGAATGAATGGCAGCTTTTTCTTCAGGAGCTTAGAAGATCAAATGTTAGAATAAAGGACAGGCCGGATTCCTTGGTTTGGGCACATGCTGAGACAGGGCTATATTCTCCAAAGGCTGGGTACAATTTTTTGATGAAGAAAAAGGGTTGGGATCCTCCTGTTTGGTGGGCAAAGCCTCTGTTTAAACTGAAGTGTCCTAAAAAAGCTAGGATCTTTTTTTGGTGTGCTTTAAAAAACAAGATCCCTACCTGGGAAATTCTTCAATCCCGGTTTAAACAGGGGCCTGGTAGATGCCCTTTATGTTTAGCAGACTCAGAATCCATCTCTCATCTGTTCCTCGCCTGTCCCTTTACAAAGCAAGTCTGGATTGAAGCGGAAAAGCTCTTGAACGCAAAGGTTAGGTGGGAGGGGGATGTTTTGTCCACAGCCTGGGAATATTGGTGGAACCATTTCCACGAAAAGAATCTGAGAAACTTGCCTCCCATCATCTGCTGGGGCATATGGATTGCCAGGAACCGAAGTATCTTTAGAGAAATTTCGACCCCAGTGGCAGCTATTGCTATTCAAAGCAATGCCATTCTCACTAGCATCCCTGAGCCGGATGGTCCTGTAAAAAATGATCAGCGGAAGGAGCTTCATCTTAGAGATGGGATACCGTGGGCTTTCTTTGATGGGGCAGCCCAAAATAATATCACAGGAGCTGGGATCTGTATTCATCTTAGTGCCGTTCACTCGATAAAAGGCTCAGTGGGACTTGGGACGGGAACAAATAACTTTGCAGAACTTTCAGCTTTAAAACTTCTTCTTTGTTGGCTCATCCACAAAAATATTCTTGCAGTTCAGATTTTTGGAGATTCGATGAATGTTGTTAATTGGGTCATTGGAAAATTTAGATGCCAGCATTACATGTTGATGCCTTTATTAGAAGAAATCCAATCTTTAAAATTGCAGTTTAATGTATTTTCAATTGATCACATCTACAGGGACAGCAATGAGGAGGCAGACCGGCTTTCTAAAGAAGGTATGCAACAAGCTGTGGGCGCATGGAGAGTAACAGAACAGCTTCAGGATCAGATCCGTGTGTCGGATCTCCCTCCAAACATATAATGTTTTTGTTTGTCTATACTTATATGCACCAGTTTATCAGTGGTTTTATATGAAAATGGTGGCATATGAAAACTGTTTTTTTTCTTTTATATACTATTATGCTCTGTTTTGATAGAGCGGGTTGTGAACTGTGTTACTGTATGTGTTTTCTGGGTTGTTTTCCTCATGAAAGGAGACCCAGGAGACATCTTGGATTTCAGTTTCTTTTTGGTATGGCTGTACAGGCCGGGTACAGGAGTCTTATAGATTTCTGTAGGTATGCTGATGCTCTTACTCAGAGGAGTTTTTGCTCCTTCTCATGCAGTTTTTTGCAGAATGTTTACTCATATACTATGTAACTTTTTTATTCCTTATAAAAAAGTTCGATTTTTTTCCTTGGAAAAAAAAAAGAGGACGGACAGTAGTTTTCTCACATATATTTTTCAGAGCCAAAAGTTGAAACAGTGACTCGTGGCACGTTGTACAAGTTCACTCTACTGAACTAGTCTATAATCAGGTCACTGTGGGAGATTTGGCATAACTCTTCCCTGGAGAATCCAATTTGGATTAGACTGGTGGCATTGGAAAGAGGATGCAGAGGGCTATCATAGGTTGCAATTTCAGAACTAGATGATTTGAAATTACAGAGATACATTAGATTCAATATCAAGCTCCTATAAAGTGAGAAAAGGTGTGTAGTTTTTTTTTAAATTTTTGCATAAGCTTGGTCTGAAAAATTAGTTTGAAGGAATTAAAATGGCATAGTAAAGCATTATTATCATTAATTGATGACCCGAGGGAAGAAAATGCAAACACCTAGTAGGCAACCTGAAAGCTCTAGCATGACTCATGAAGAAGAGGAAGAAATGCAACATGATATATCAAAATTACGAGACCAAGTGCAACAAGTGTCACGTGTACAAAAAGCAACAGAATCTAAGGTGGATGGTTTAAAGAAAGATGTAGAAGCTAAGATGGATGGTTTAAAGAAAGATGTAGAAGCTAAGATGGATTGTTTAAAGATAAGCATGGAAGATTTATAGACAGATTTGGAGATAGATTTGACAAAGTTTCTACAAGAAATGCTTCGTAATGGTGAAAGGGTAGTAAAGGAAACTCATGATGAGAAGAAAAGAAATGTTAATCATGATTTCACAGAATATAATGTTGGATCGAAGACCCACCATATTCCAAAAATCGATATGAGGAAGTTTGACGGCAAGGATCCCGCAACATGGATATTACAGATGGAGCAATTTTTCGTTCTCAATAATGTGAAAAACACACAAAAGGTATGTATTGCAACTTTATATTTGGAACCAAATCAGTTTGTATGGTATTAATGGCTTTGCTCTCGTAAACAAATTATCACTTGGGCAATTTTTACGGAATAATTGACAGCACATTATGAGGATACAAAAAGAAACACTTTTTTTATCCAATTGATAAGTCTCAAACAAAAGGGTTCAATAATGGAGCACATTGAGGAGTTCCAAAAATTGAACATAAGGGTAAAAGATATTCGAGAGGAGCATAGGATTGATGTGTTCATAGGGACTTTAAAGGATAATATCCAACATGATGTTCACCTTTGGGAACCTAATTCATTAGAGAAGGCATTCAGGTTAGCAAGAAAAATGGAAAGCAAAATTATGGCAACCAGGAAGCATACCACTCACAACTATAAAGATGGAAGTGTTGTTTTCCCTAGTCTTCCACAACCTATAAGGTCGACACCACAACAATTCGAAGAAAAGAGACCTAAAGGGATTTGTTACAGCTGTGATAGCAAATACGCTAAAGGTCATAAGTGAGCTGAGAAGAAATTATTCTACATAGATTGTGAAGAGGAAGAAGAAAAGGAGCAAGAAAGGTCAAAAGAAGAAGATATACTCCAGGAAAAAAGCCTAGATAAAGAATAAATGAATCCGACCATACCTTGTAATGCATTGGGGGGAATTACCACTCCTGAAACCATCAAGATAGAAGGACAAATCAAGAAGAAAAACTTAATAGTGTTGATTGATTCAGGAAGTACCCACAATTTTGTTCATTGTAAGGTAGCAAAAGAATTGAATTGCTTGTTATATCCAGCACCAGAGTGTCAAGTGATGGTTGCAAATGGAGGAACAATAAATTGCTCTGGAAAGTGCCATAATATCAAGCTATCCATGGGAGAATATGTATTGACTAGCCCAATGCTTTCCATTCCAATGGGAGGTGTTGATGTTGTACTAGGAGTCCAATGGCTACAATCCTTGGCTACAATATCTTTTAATTTTCAAGAATTTTTCATGAAATTTTATGCAGAAGGAAAGGAAGTTGAATTAAGGGGTATTGTAGGGAAATGGAGAAAGATAATCAGCTCTAACGATATGACAAAACTTCTAAAAAAGGAACAAGGAGGTGTAACTGCACAATTATGTTCACTAGATGTTTCCACATCGGAATCATATATTTCTCTAGATCTCCAAAAAGTCTTGGACAATCACGACTCCCAAAGGTCTCCCACCTATTCGTGATGATGATCATGCTATTCATCTGATTCCAGGAAGTGTTCCTCCAAACATCAGGCCGTACAAATATCCCTATGCCCAAAAGAGTGAAATTGAGCATATGGTTGCAGAAATGCTGGAGGATGGTATAATTCAACCTAGTCAAAGTTCTTTCTCTGCTCCAGTAGTGTTGGTGCACAAGAAGAATGGATCATGGCGCATGTGTTCGGATTATAGGGAGCTGAACAAGCTCACTATTAAAGATAAGTTTCCCATTCTTGTCATTGATGAATTACTAGATGAATTGCATGGATCAATTTACTTTACCAAGTTGGATCTTCGTTTAGGATATCATCAAATCGGAATGAAGACTGAGGACATTCCGAAAATGACATTTAGAACTCATGAGGGTCATTATGAATTTTTGGTCATGCCTTTTGGCCTTACCAATGCACCTTCCACATTTCAAGGTTTGATTAATTCCATTTTCAAACCCACCCTTAGAAAATTTGTGTTAGTATTTTTTGATGATATACTAATCTACAACAAGTCTTGGAAGGATCATGTTGAACATGTTGATCGGGTGCTACAGCTATTGGAGGAGAAACAATTATATGCAAAAAGATCCAAATGTTTCTTTGGAGTACAAGAGGTGGAATATCTGGGTCATATTGTATGTCATGAAGGAGTTAAGGTAGACCCTAGCGAAATTAAAGCCATTAAGGAATGGAAAATCCCCACATCCATAAAGCATCTGCAAGGATTTCTCGGGTTGACAGGGTATTATCGCAATTTTGTTAAGAATTATGGGAGAATAGCAGCACCTCTAACAACATTATTGAAGAAAGATGCATTTTCATGGACTCCAGAAGCAACAAAGGCCTTCGAACATCTTAAATAGGCAATGTGCCAAGCATCGGTCTTAGCTACACCGGACTTCGCAAAAACCTTTATTGTGGAATGTGATCCTTCAGGAAATGGCATTGGTGCTGTTTTAATGCAAGATGAAAGACCCATTGCTTTTGAAAGTCGGCCAATCAAGGGAAAATTTTTTCACAAAGCTATTTATGAGAAGGAAATTTTGGCAATACTACATGCACTTAAGAAATGGCGACCCTACCTAATGGGAAGAGACTTCAAGGTAAAAACGGATCATGATAGCCTTAAATACTTTTTAGAACAAAGATTATCCTCAGAAGAGCAACAAACGTGGGTCACAAAGATGTTGGGCTATGACTTTGAAATCATCCACAAAAAAGGGAAGCAAAATGTGGTGGCAGATGCACTCTCAAGAAAGGATGAGGATGTGGAAGCACTTTTGTGCCCCATTTCTATTATCTAACCCGATTGGATAAATGAAGCAAGGGAGGAATGGAAGAATGATGAAGAAGTGTGGGCACTTATTTGAAAGTTACAACAAGATTCCATTACATATGATACATTTAGCTGGCAGAATGATTCGTTATGGTACAAAGATCGCTTATACCTTTGTAAGAATTCCCAACTCAAACAAAAGACTCTTATGGAATTTCACACTTCTCCCTTAGGAGGGCACTTAGGAATTTTAAAAAATTACCACAGGGTTAAGAAGGAATTTTTTTGGGATGGCCTTAAATCGGATATTCAAAATTTTGTGGTGGAATGTTTGGTTTGACAACAAAATAAAGTTGAAACAATTAAGACCCCGGGTCTATTACAACCTTTATCCATTCCAAGCCAACGTTGGGAGGAGGTTTCAATGGATTTTATCATAGGTTTACCCAAGTCTGAGGGAAAGAATGTCATCATGGTGGTAGTTGACAGACATACCAAGTATGCACACTTTTGTGCATTATCACATCCATTTAAATCCACTACAGTTTCTACTGCATTTATGGAAACAATTTAAAAGCTACATGGAAATCCAAAGATTATTGTAAGTGACAGAGATCCAATATTCACTGGAAATTTTTTGACAGAATTATTTTCTTGTCTTGGTACTCAGTTAGCTCATAGTTCATCTTATCATCCTCAATTTGATGGGCAAACTGAGATAGTAAACAAATGTTTGGAAGGATATCTTCGTTGCTTTGTCTCTGATAAACAGACACAAGGGGTCAAATGGTTGCCTCTAGCTAAATGGTGGTATAACACATCCTTCCATACAAAAAAAAAATGACCCCATTTATGGCACTTTATGGATATCAGCCACGATCCATCACATCATATTTAAGAGAAAATTCTAAGGTTCAAGTAGTGGAACATCACATCGAACATCAACAACAAGTCCTCCAACTCTTAAAGGATAACCTCGTGTTGGCAAAGAATAGAATGAAACAACAGACAGATCAACATTGCAGTGAAAGAAGTTTTGATGTAGGTGATTGGGTATTCCTATGGCTACAACCATATAAACAAATGTCCCTGAAGCAAGCTAGGAAGGATAATAAATTATCACTAAAGTATTATGGTCCATACAAGGTGTTTCAAAAGATTGGTACTATGGCATACAAATTGGAGCTTCCTGTAGCTTCTCTAGTGCACCCAGTTTTCCATGTTTCATGTTTAAAGAAGGTTATAGGCAACAAGCTCCCAGTTCAAAAAATATTGCCAGAACTTGGCCAGGAAGGAAAAATTATATTGGAACCGGAAGTAGTCACAGAGATAAGAACTAGAAAGCTACGAAATCGATCAATTTCAGAGTATCTCATCAAGTGGAAGAACTTATTCACTGAAGATTCCGCATGGGAGGATGAGAATTTTATACAGAAGCATCCAAAACTACTCAAGCGTTGAGGACAACACTTTTTTGAAGGAGAGGGGCATGTTAGATCCCTATAATACTAGTGATTACCCCATTACTATTGTAGTTGTATCCATTATTAATATTGTTGTGCCCCTATTGTTCCCATATTGTTATTATTGTGCCCCATAGAAACCCTCTATTGTTATTTTTGTGGCTTTATATTATTATTATTAGGTCGGCTGGGCTATATTGTGACTCCTTAGACTCCTATATATAGAAAGGAGGTTTTGTCATTTGTATCATCGAAGAATTGTTCATTTATGTAATATAAAGGTGGTTTCCCCCTCGAAGAGGCTGAATTCTAAGGCGTTGATCTATCTTTTCTATCTTTTCTTGAGTTGGTTTCATAACAAAATTTGAGCAATCTGAAAAAGGAATTTTTATTTGTCAAAATAAATATTCCAAAGATTTGTTGAAAAGATTCATGATGGAAAATTGCAAACCTATCCCTACACCAGTTGCAACAGGTACAAAGTTAAGCAAGGATGATGAAGGATCAGATGTCAATCCAACTTTATTCAAAAGATTGGTTGGTAGCCTCATGTATCTCACAGCTACAAGATCGGATATCATGCAAGGAGTGAGTTTGATTTCCAGATTTATGGAGACTCCAAAAGGCACACATTGGAGTGTGGGAAAATAAATTTTGAGATACATAACAAGAACTAGAGATTGTGGCATAATGTATGCAAGCACAGAAAGGAAAGATTTGATTGGATACACACATAGTGATTTTGCAAGAAGTTTGGATGATAGGAAAAGCACTTCTGGTTTTGTGTTCCACCTTGGTTCAGGTGTGATTTCATTGACATCTAAGAAGCAACCCATTGTGACACTTTCGTCGACAGAAGCAGAATATGTAGCAGCAACATCAGTAGCATATCAAAGAGTGCGGTTAAGAAAAGTACTTGATGGACTCAAGCAAAAACAATAAGGATCAACAACAATATATTGGTAGAACACCTCAGCGATTGCACTATCCAAGAATAGTGTGTTTCATGAGAAAAGCAAGCATATTGATACTAGATATCACTTTATTAGAGAACTTGTGAGCAACAGAGAAGCTCACTTGAAGCCTTCTAAATCTAGTGATCAATTGGCTGATATGTTTACTAAGTCATTAGCACAAGATGTGTTTGAGTTTCATAGAAGAAACTTGGCTGTTGTAAGCTTAGCTTAGACATATATCATCAGTCATGTTTATGTGATAGTGAAGTCATGTTGAGTTATGTTGAGTCATATGCTTGTAATTAAAGGGGAGTGTTAGAAAAGGTAATTACTCCCGCATGTGGACTTAGCTTAAAATAGAGAGTCAGTTAACTGAGTGATTGAGTCGTTGAGTATTTGAGTGTTGATTCAGGTCGAGTTAAGTGATAGACGACTTTGAGTGTGTGATTGCATGTATTTGCATGTCAAGATATTCTAGACAGTTAGCTAGTCGGAAAATGTTTAAATACCCTTCACCAAGTTCATTGTAATCATCATGTTTTGTGTGATCAATAATTTAGCTAGTCGGAAAATGTTTAAATACCCTTCATTGGGTTCATTGTAATCATCATTTTTTGTGTGATCAATAAAAGAGTCGCAGCTCATAGATTTTTGTGTGAATTCACGCTTTCCCTCCTCTACCTTTCTAACTGAAGTGTCATTGCATTCCTTCAAAAGGGTTTCTTTCACCGTAAAAGTGCACGCTTTGCTATCAGAGGAATTTAAATATCCTCTAGAAAAACCCATAAATAGTGCTACTGTTGTTTTGCACTTTAACACATTGGTGTTGAATCTGCTTGTAGAAGCGTTCCCCGACAATGATTCCAGAACCTGGATTACATTACGCTGGAAATCGCCACCGTTTATATATTCGATTTGCCCACATCCATTCCAGGTAGTTTGATATACATAAGTTGTTTGAGCTAGTAACAGTTGCATCCATAGAGTGAGGATAAGAAACATGCAGCCAATTAATGTTTTCATCTTCATCGACGTGTGAGGACAGGGCATGCATAACCTCAACCCTCTCTTCTCTATTTTATTTTTTCATCTCTAATTTATTTTTTCGTTTCTAATTTGATGAGGAGAGCTGCACCTAGGATCTTAAAGCTCTGCGTGATTTATTATTTTTCAAACCCTTTGCTCCAGCTTACGTAGATAAACTACATTTTCACTTCTGATAGATATGTCCGTTCATTTTACAAGTCGGAGGGCGTGGAATGAGTCTACCATTGATCAGACACAAAAACAAATTCAAGCGTGTGAATCTTGGGATGGAATGCGCTCCGGCCCAACAAATTATTTCAAAACATTGCATCGTTGTGATTGTGATATTTAAATAAGTTTAGTTTGACTATGGCTGATTATGAAAACATAAATGCTTAAGAGGTTTGCACAGCTGGGGTGGTAGTTGGGATATAGAAGTGACTATTTAATTTCAAATATGGAATCTTTTTATGGAAAATAATTTTATCAATAATACATCCATCTTAATTGTGGTTCTAGCTGAAGTAGAGAGATCAATTTTTTTTAATATATTAAATATATTTTAATAAATAGAGATATCAAATTTCTTAATATATTAAATATTTTAATAAGTAAAACACCTAAAAACAAAATTACAGATGGATAGATCTGATTCTTCTAAATTTGATTTAAATTTGATTTTTCTGTATATTTTGATGAGTCTATATTAATATTATATATACACATGAAAAGTATTAAAATATAAAACAATAAAATCACCTTAAATATTTTAAGGTATAAACACTTATTCACGGATGGGGTGACAACTCGCGGTAAGATTAGTTCGGTGGGGTCTTGTCACCCTCACCCATGCGCCACCTAGTTTAATGCAACTTGGTGGAATGAGTCTACAGTTAACCAGACACAAAAACAAATCCAAGCGTCTGAATCTTGGGATGGAATGCCCCTCCTGTAAAAAGAAATTCAAAATGTTAAATCATTGTGATTGTGAGATTTAAATTAGTTTAGTTTGACGGTGACCGATTATGAAAACAGAAATGCGTAAGAACGTCGCACAACTGGCATTAGTTTGGATATTGAAGTGAGTATTTAATTTCAAATATGGATTTTTTTTTTTTTTTATGGAAAATAATTTTAGCAGTAGTACATCCATCTTAATTGTGGTTCTTGCGGAAGTAGAGAGATCCAATCTCTTAAACTATACATATATTTTAATAAGTGAAAAACCTAAAAATTATTAAAAAATTAAAAACAAAATTATACAGGGATAGATTTGATTTTTCTATATGTTTTGATGAGTTTATATTAGTATTATATATACATCTGAAAATTACTAAAATGTAGAGTAATAAAATTACTTTAAATTGACTTATTCATGGATGGGGTGATAACTCTGGGTAGGATTGGTTTCCTGGGTCTTGTCACCCTCACCGAAGGGCCACTTGGTTTAACGCAACCTTTCACGCACACATCCCTTGGTAAAGAGTCGTACATGTTTCTCGAGATGTGGAGGGCTATATCACTGTGGGTGTTTGATGAATGTTGTGCATTTGATGTTGGTGGTAATTTTTGGGCATTGTTTACTTCATGGTGGTATTGATTTCAATGTACTATTTTTTCCCTTCGTGCGAAGAACGACAAAGGGATTTTAGTAGGTACTAGCTTAATTAGTGATGTCAACACTGAGGCACAATGTGACAAGGTGTGGGATGTGGACTCAAGGTGGTGACTTCCCAAGACTCTTGGAAGTGCACTAGAGTGGGTGAACTACTAATGGGTGGGTGGGTGGATGAAGTAGGAAGGTCAAGCAATTAGGGGTTTTCAACAATCTCTTATACCTTCATATTTTATAACTATCCTAAATTTAAAAGAATTTTTTTTATGTTTTTTCATTTAAATGTTTATCTATTTGGTTGGCTAGTTGAATTTCACTTGGTAATCACCACATTGGGAAATGGGGAGGGCCTAGTGTGTTTAGCTGGTCGAGCAAGAATTGGGGTGTCAAAGGTTGGATTTGGTGTGTTTGTTGTGTGAGGAAGGTGCGAGTCCTTAAGGCATTGCTTGTGGTATATAGAGACTAGGGCTTCAATTGGAGGAAAGACTTTAGTTTTTTTCTTTGTGCATATGCTTAGATTTTTTCTTTGTGCACATCCTTCTCGGTATATTTGGGATAAGGTGGTTGTGACTATGTGGGAGGTGCACTAAGCACCCCATTTTCTGGGTAGCTCTCACAATTGGGAATTCCCTCACTCCATGTTGTGATAAAGCACTTGAGCTCCTTGTTGCATTCGTCCATGGGGCCATGGGTCGTTTCATCTCGGAGCAAATAGTGACAAAGAGGAGGAGGTTAATCAATGTGTTGTGCACGCACCCACTAGAACTGAGATGTCTCCACCCTTCGATTCTTTGGACAACGCCTTCATTACATTTTAATTCTCTTCAAATAGATGGCTTACGGTCACACAGAGATAGCAACGAGTTCATATTTTTTATGAATGACCTCTAATAGAACTAGTGGCATATTATGGACAGGATGGCTTTGCTTCACTACATTGTGGGCAAAAAAGGATTGAGGAAATTCTAGTGCTTCTTGAAGGCATATTGGAGCATATGGAAGCTCATGTTCCATCCTCCTCCATCTCTAACCATTGGGAAAGGTGTCCCAACCTCTACCCTCCTTCCTGATTAGTGATAAAAGTTGAGTGTTTTCCAGATTCCTCATTTTCTTTGTCTTTTTGGATTGTGTGCTCAATGTTATCTAATTCTATATTTCTTTTGTAATATAGTTCTCTTTCTATCTCTGAGTCATAAAAGAGATAATTTTGTGATGTGTAGCCCCTCACAATTTTGTGATGTGTAGCCTCTCACAATGCATGATGAATTTGAAATAATAAAAAATGTAGATATATTAACCTATGATATTAAACTATCCATTTGCCTTTAGGTGGCTCTAGAAGACGTGAAGTGAGCACAGTCATTGACTATGAAAAATAATATTAAAAAGGCCTAGAGGCAGATTCTATAGGTTATATTTACGTTGATTAATGATTAATTTATAACTAATTAAATGATAATACCACGCTATTCATTTAATGAATATGTTAGTCTATGGCTAACCCCGTTGACTATAACGTGTCTTTAATGAATATATCAACGCTATGATTATATCAGTCTATTTCTAGCCCTGTGGACTTATAGTAAATTTTGACTATGAAAAACAAAATTTAAAAGAACTGGATGCAGATTCTATAAGTTATCTTTAAGTTGATTAAAAATTACTTTAACATATAACCAGAAACGCATTACCAAGTGTCCTGGTGAACTATAAATATAGGTTTAATGAAACCCAAGATATGTGCATGTTGTTTCCGTAGTATTTTTAAAAAAATGGTTTTCAAGGGTTTATTATAGTTGTGGGTAGTTACTTTTTATAGTTTTTAGTTTAGAGGCTACACCCTTAGTTTAGTTAACAATTATTTATAATCGTTATTGTATCTCACATCAATAATTATTTAAAAAAAATATTTTTAACTTAATTTTTTTTAAATAATAATAAATTTAATTCATACTTAATTAACAATAAAATAAAATACAACAAAAATTATGGTTATCCCTTTATTTATAACTTCTTTAATACATTCAATTTTAAATTAAATTTAACTTAAAACAGCATTCTATATATATATACTACCATCAACTCAAAGGTCTACTCTCTTTAACCTTACATGGATGAAAATTAAAATTTATTTTAAAATATTTAAATAAATTTAATATCTTAATTAAAAAAAATCATAATTATACATATAATATTAGTAATACAATATCGATATTATAAGCTCTTATTATTAGCATGTTAGTACATCTATATAATTATCAACTCTTTTGTATTTTCATAACTAAAAAGTTTCTAAATTTTTTAGATTTTCTAATATAGAGATAGATTTGATGATTTTATGTAAATTAAAAAATTTAAATTAAACTTAAATTTACCATTCTATTCTATGAAGTCTTAGAGTGTCCATCATATCCTTCCATGCTTTGAAATTTGAAGTCCCTTCTAGGGCATGCTCTGTCCTCAAACCATAGACATACATGATTAGTGCACTAAATGATCTCCTCTTCAATGGGCTATGACTTGGCTAACACAGTTTGAAGGGTATTGTGCCTGTGTGCTAAAGATCTTTGGACAATCTAGGGTCATGTTAGTGCTGTAATGCTCCCTAGACATATTCAATTAGTGTGCATGCAACTACGCATAAGTTTGTTGCAAGTAACATAGCTCACCACCATGTTCTATCACTCACAGGGTGCATTATATTTTTAATCCAAAGAAAAAATTATTTCTCTCCCACATATTGTTTCTAATTCACTCTCCCTTGGTTTTATGTAACCAAGGTTCTTATACCATGTAGAAAATCCCCAAAACCTTGCAACTTCCAATGAGAGCAAAGTGATATGCAAAAGACACAATATTTCTCTACCAAAATTCTGCGGAAAGTAAACAATGAATTGGAACACAATCACACATAGAACACAAAATATATCTAGAGAACCCAAGTCCGAAAAACCTCTCTTTCTTGTATAAAATCAACTAAGCAATCTGATCTATTACAAAGAATCTGTTTCAAGCTTGAAGCTCCTTGCAATACTGATCAACTCTCTCATCCTCAAGCTTGTATACAAAAACCTATATGCAATAATGATTACAATTGTGCCTTCATCCAATCTCAATAGGAAATTCAAATTGCATGACCTACTAGTGCTAATTTTAGTAGTTGCAACTAATTAACTCAGAGTAAGTTGAGTTAAAAGAAATTCGACTACCTAACTAAAATTATAATTGTCTCTATTCTAGAACTAAAGCCCAGTTAACTAATAGACACTACAGATAACTCAATTAGTTAGCTAATTTTAGACATCAACTGGTCTACAAATCACTGAAACCCATTTAACTCGAATTAACTAATAATAAATGAGTGATAAGCCACATCATAAATGTTAACTGACAACGAACCCTAATTTCTATGACACTGAATTCAAATTTTCTTCTTTGACTCACACACAAGTCAAAAGAAGCTCTTATTTCCTACAATTTTAACCAACCCACTCGTAAATTTTTGGAGCAAAGAGTTGAGGTCCAAGAGAGAGTTAGCATAACAGAACCGCAAAATATAAAAGTAGAGATATGGCATAAGAGAGCCAAAAACCTAGTGAAATAAAGTATGGGACAAGAATATATCATAGGTTGTAGAAGATGGCGAGACCCTCTTCGCCACTGTAACATGCATAAATGCTTTTCAAACCACAAGAGACCTCCACTTAGCTATAACCGCATGGTGATAATACAAATACCATAAACATGTTTCTAGTGATAGTGACATCGTAGAAGGGACATTTGGCATCTTCGACACACCCTTCAAAACCCCCAAACCACCCAAACATCATGTGTTCATCTCTAAGCTCAGAGATTGCGATGTCAGGAGTTCGAGATTCTGATGTCAACAGTTCTGGGAAGGTCTGTCAATCGATCAAACATCCCCATAAATCCTACCATTTGTTTGCATTTATAATGACTATGTTAAGCTCCCTCTCCCAATGGCTGCTGATAATCTAAAAACCAACTACAGTCATTTCCTTAAATTACAATTACAGAAACTATCTTTAGTTAATTAATTTCTTGTTGGGGGCTCCTGGAGTGGTCCATTACTCCCTCTACAGTTCTCTACCATGATATGCGGAACACTTGACACATAGCCAATAGAAGCTTGATTGAAGCTTGGCTATAAATACTTTTGTTTGGTCCCCAAGCTCACTAACTCAATCCCCTTTAGCTTTACACCATCAAGTTAGAGTGAGGAGAGCTTGGAAGTGCCACACAAATGAGAGATTTTGGGTGAATTTTTATCTATGTTGCTCCTGACCCTTTTCTTCATCAGACTTGTTTAATTGTCTTTTATTTTCACTATTACCAGCGCTTGAATTTCGCCAGAGAAGCCAACAAATATCAGTCTAGAAGCCAAACAGATTGCTTATATTTTTTAAGGTCATTTGCTATTGTGGACATCTCCGTTGGCTCTATTTTGCATTGTTTTAGGTTGGTTGAAATTCTCTGGCATGCGTTGTTATTAGGAATTAGTGTTTATCCTCTTTCACGTTTCGCTACATATATTAGCCCTCGGCCTTTAGAATTTCCCCGTCTCTTACCTTCATGTGATTGGGTACGCTCCTCCCATTATTTTTACAGTGGAATTACCCGTTTTGACTTAGTAATCTGAAGCTTCAATTCCATGGTTTATCTTCCCCTTGAACTAGATTATCTACAGCAGAACTAAGAGCAGTTGTTGAGGTGGTGTAAAAGATCTACATAGTTGTGTACAAAATACATCAGAGTGTGAATAGCATCAATGGCTGGAGGTATGATTTCTTGGGCATTTAAGTTTTCAATTCTTTACGTGTTTATTCCGCATTATAGAATTGTTTTTATGATTTCATTTGGTATCAGAGTAATTTTTATCTCTGCCTTGGTGTTTATAGACATGTTTGGCTAAATGTTATTTTTAGAATTTTCTGAATTAAGGCATTTATTTGGAAATATATCTAATTTTTGCTCAATTTTATGCTTATAATATTTATTTAGTTTAATTATATGCAATTTGGATAATTGTTGTGCAAAATTTATTAATTATGCTTGTAGTTAATTTGCATGAATTGATTATTTTTGCTCTAATTAATACATGCTATTTTGGATGAGTACACGAGACCCATTGTTGGATGTTATGCATGAATATTATAGTTTTATTTATACAATCTATAATTATATCAAGTTAATTTTTATGCATAAAAGAAATAATGTCTAGTGATCCATATAATTTTTAATTGATTAGAGAATAGCCACAACATATCTAATTAAATAATATTATATATTATGATTGATTAGGATCACATAAAGAATATTTAGACATTAATTGTAATTAATTATACTAAATATAATAAATTTTATTCCACATGAATTTTTATTATATTTATATAATTAATTAGGATAAATATTAAATTTTTCATAACTTACCTATAGGAATTATGAATTAATAGTTTTATCATAAAGTTCAAATCTAAGATAGAATTTATATCAAATTATAATCATAATATACCCTTTAGAATTATGAATTAAGTGAATAATTTGATAAAATTCTATCATAAAGAATAATTGAATGTGCTTGAATCGAAAATTTAATCCACAGACAATTTTTATGTCATTAGATTCAATTTTAAGCATGATTTACATTGGTAAAACATGAAATCTTATTTAGGCCTCAAATTTAACTTAAGCATGTGATCTTTAATTTTATGTAGTTGTACAACCTGAAAATTTCTCTGATATTCATTGTGATATCCCTAAACTGAAGGGAGATAACTATAAGGTCTGGAAGGAGAGATTTCTCCTTCATTTGGCATGGATGTACATATACTATGCTATTAGGAAAGATGAACCATCGGCACTCACTAATATCAGCACTGCAATAGACATCACGCTTTATGAATGATGGGAACGATCTAATCGCCTAAGCATGATGTTCATTAAGAATAAAATTTCAGTTGTTATTCGTGGTTTCGTTGATCAGCATGAAAAGGTCCAAGAATTGCTGAAAGCCATTGATGATCAATTCATTACTTCAAACAAGGCACTAGAAAGAACCCTAATCATGAAGTTCTCATCCTTAATGTTCACTAGTGTGCAAGGTGTACGCGAGCACATCATGCAAACGAGGGACACTATCGCTCAATTGAAGAAACTCGAGATTGAAATATCGGAGTCTTTCCTGATGCATTACATCCTGAACACTCTTTCGCACCAATACGGACCCTTCAAAATCTGATACAACACACATAAGGATAAATGGTCAATTAATGAACTCATGACCATGTGTATTCAAGCGGAAGGGAGACTGGTGATGGAACTGGGAGAAATTCCAATGCTGGCAATGCCTGGAAAGCGAAAATTTGAAGCCAATCATAAAGGGAAAGGTAAAGTACCTCCCCAAGCCGATATCAAGAAGGATTCCAAGTGTTTCTTCTGTAAAAAGAAGGAACACATGAAAAAGGAATGAACCAAATTTCAGAAATGGATTGCGGACAACAGTAATCCAATCTCGTTTGTTTGTTATGAATCTGATATGGTTAATGTCAATATTAACACCTAGTGGATTGATTTTGGATCAACAATTCACATTTCGAATTCCTTGCAGGGTTTGCAAAACCTAAGGAAGTCAGTGGGAAGTGAGCAAAGCATCTTATCAGGAAACAAGATGGGCTCGCATGTGGAAGCTATAGGAACATGCTATTTAACTTCAAGTAGTGGCTTTGTTTTAGAATTAGAAAAGACCTTTTATGTTCGAAGCTTTTTCTAGAAACTTGATTTCAGTTTCAAGACTTGTACATTTTGGATATTCCTTCAAATTTTCAAAAATATCCTTGAGCTTATTTTATAAATCCGATTGTGTTGGGAATGGTATTTTGTCTAATGGTCTTTATTGCATTAATTTACAAAACAATGTCACTTATGATTCAATGCATGTTCACACTGGCACTAAAATATGTGTTATTAATGAAGATTCCTCTAAATTATGGCACCGGAGATTAGGTCATATCTCCATAGAAAGAATTAAAAGATTAGTAAATGAACGGGTACTTAATACTTTGGATTTTACTGATCTTGAGAATTGTGTGGACTGCATAAAGGGAACGCAGACCAGCAAGTCAAAGAAAGGTGCCAATAGGAGTTTGGACATATTAGAGATCATACATACTGATATATGTAGTCCAGATATGGACTCACATGGTCAGAGATACTTCATCTCTTTTATAGATGATTACTCACGATATATGTATCTCTACATGCTTCATAAAAAGAATG
>CM062817.1:1963723704-1963753704 GCA_031772625.1 Pinus tabuliformis | reverse complement strand
TGTGTGGACAATATTATTTTAATGAAATTCTTAATTATTGTGATGTTTTCCTCATATTTATGTGCACCTTAATTTGATTTGAGAGATTTTATCTGTGTAGGACCAAGAATAAACATAAGGTTTACTCATTAAGAAATTGTTGCCACATAAGTTATAATAAGAATAAATACATAGTAATACATGGAAGATAATACTCGTCGTTAGAGGACTTATCTCCATGATTCATGTATCTATTACTTAATACAGATTATTAATGGGTTTTAAGATGAGACATTAAGATTGGAAGTATGGACCAAGTGGGAGATTGTTAATCTCCCTCTCCCAATGGCCACCGATAATCTAGAAATCAACTGCAGTCATTTACTTAAATTATGGAAACCAACTGCAGTTATTTCCTTCAATTACGGAAACTATTTTCAGTTAATTAATTTCTTGTTGGGAGCTCCTGGAGTGGCCCATTAATCCCTCTGCAGTTCTCTACCATGATCTCTGGAACACTTGACACATAGCCAACATAAGCTTGATGGAAGCTTGGCTATAAATACTTCTGTTTGGTCCCAAAGCTCACTAACTCAATCCCCTTCAGCGTTACACCATCAAGTTAGAGTGAGCAGAGCTTGGAAGTGCCACAGAGATGAGAGATTTTGGATGAATTTTTATCTATCCTGTTGTTGACCCTTTGCTTCATCGGACTTGTTTAATTGTCTTTAATTTTCACCATTACCAGCACTTGGATTTCACCAGAGAAACCAACAAATATTAGTTTAGAAGCCGAACAGATTTCTTATATATTTTAAGGTCGTTTGTTGTTATGGAAATCTCTGTTGACTATATTTTTCATTGTTTTGAGTTGGTTGAAATTCTCTGGCATGTGCTATTATTGGGACCAATTACCAAAGAACGACTTTGAAAGGGAACAAATGAAGAACATTCCATATGCTTCTACTATCGGAAGCCTAATGTATGCTCAGGTCTGCACAAGACCTGACATTGCATTTGTTGTGGGCATCGCAGAATCGCATCGGCGGAAGACAAAGGGGCGAAACCTTAAACCCACATGGATGCGATATGCGATGGTGATCAGATCGCATCGCAATATTGCATCGACAGGAGACAAGGAGCGAAAGGAGGCAGCAGGGAGGGATGCGATATGCGATATAATCACATGGCAAAGAGGAAAAACAAGGGTAGAGGGGTTAAGGGAGTGTAAGGAGGATGAAGGAAAAGGGGAAGAAGGAAGGAAGAGAAGACTTGCTCCAAGCACCCTTTCAGCACAAGCCAACCATTAGACCTGAATCTAACCTTTAAGCACTGAAGTTTATAGCAAAGCTAACAGGTCATATCAAAGGTGATTACTAGAAGAATTAAACTTATACTTTCAAGAACCATTTCAAAGGAACAATTTGGTTTTCTTGAGGTGAGATAGATACATGAAGCAATTAAAGTTGTTCAAGAAGGGATGCATAACATAAAAAATTAGAGGGTAAAAGATGTTGTTATTAAAATAGACCTCTCAAAGGCATATGATTGTGAATTGGTTTTTCATCAGACTTCCTCTAACTAATGTGGGTTTTATAGTTCCTTTTATTAATTTGACCATTAGTTGTTTTAATTCAGTCTCCTTTTCCATCTTAATAAAGGGATCTACTTTGTCATTCTTTCATGCTCATAGAGGCTTGAGACAAGCCTATCCTTTATCTCCACTTTTTTTTTCCTCATAGCTCAGGGTGTTAGTTGTATGTTGGAGGTGGTAAAGAGGAGAGGTGAATTCCAAGGTGTGATTCTTTCACATACTCTTGCAATTACATATTTTCTGTTTTTTAATGATATACTTATCTTTTGTAATGGTTCAATAAGAGATGTCCAAAATTTGCATGAGATACTTGATCTGTTTGGCAAGGCTACAAGTATAGTTATAAATGCAAGAAATTCCACCATATCTTTTCATAATATGGAGGAACATGACATCCTAAACGGAAGGACATTTTTTCCTTTTGAGAAAATGATTTGGGGGGTGGCTTAAAGTATCATGGTTTCCATCTGAAGCCAAATTGTAACGAAAAATAAGAATAGCTTTGGCTAACAACCAAGATTTAGAAAAGAATCACTTGCTAGAATTATGGGTGGTTATCTAGAGCTGGAAGGCTAGTTTTGGTAAAATCTATTATTGAAGATATTCCAATTTATTAGATGTCCTTAGCTTCGTTTTCGAAGGGTTTTTTTGGAAAAATCCAAGAGGATTTGTTTCAAGATTATGTGGGAATGATATCATGATAAATTTTTCCTTCCTTGTGTCAAATGGAATCGTCTTATTGTTCCAAAGTTGTTGGGTGGATATGGGCTCAAAATATAAGATTGCTTTCAAAAGCCTTTGCAAAAAGATGTGATTGGAGCTTTTTATCCACTTAGAGTCTCGAAACTATGGTTATTTTCTATAAAGGCATAGCTCCTTACTCCTTGGTGTACGGGGTGTGGCTATAGGAAAAATTGCGTCAAAATATTTATGTTGTTTGGTAGGATGTACTGAATTCTTTTGAGTTGATTTCGTCAAGGTCAACCTAAAAGATTGGGGATGGGAATAACGTAAGATTGGGCGCATATCCTTGGCCAAGTTGTGGGGATAGACATAACATGTCAGGAGCCCTCATTGATATTCTTAGAGATCAAGTCTATTCCATAATTGCTCATATAGGAAATCCAATACAAACAACTTTTTGGCGTCAAGGTTGACTTACTGTTGCAGACTTAAATCTTCAAGAGGCATTTCGAGAGGAGTGATCTAGCTATTTGAAATATTTGATGTTAGCTCACATCATATTATCTAATAGAGAGGATGTGTTGGTCCTGGCTCACTCTCCCCATGGCTCTTATACCCCCAAGTGGGGATATATCCACTAAAATGTGATACCCTAAAATGTTGAGATTGTTTGGCGGTGGAAAGTTCTTTCGAAGTTTAAATGTCCTTCCAAGTCTCGCATAATAGTTTGTTGTATGATTGAGAAAAAAGTTCTTGCATGGGATGTTTTGCAAAGAAGACACAAGAATGATCTGAGATGGTGTGCCCTATTCAAAGATAGTGAGGAGACTATTGAACACTTATTTGTTAATTTTCCCTTGACAAAACAAGTCTGGTCGGCCTGTAGTTCCATTTTAGGCTTAGATTGTAAGTGGGAGGGACTTCATTTTGTGGAGATATCAAAGTATTGGGTCTAGAATAGGGCTACTAAATATTTTATAGCCCTTCCACTCATTGTTACCTTGCACATCTGGTTAGTTAGGAACAAAGATATTTTCTGAAATATATCATCCTATTTGGAAATGTTATTTGCTAAATGTCTGGCTATGCTTTTATATTTCCTACAACCAAAGGTGCCTGTATGTGGGAGGACTGTTTTTCAAGAGGAATCTCATGGTACTATTCCTTGGGGTTATTATGATGGAGCTTCGCGGGTGCTGATTTGCTTTATGGGGGGGTGGTTGTTGTTCATTTATCTAAGCATCACACTTTTCATGTGAAGATGGGTTTGGGTAGAGGCTCAAACAATTGGGTAGAATTTTTAGCTCACAAATCTCTTATAGCTTTTCCCCAAGAGAAAGGTTGTGACCAACTTCAGATTTTTGGTGACTCTTTGATGGTGGTGAATTTGGTTAATGAGACTCAACAATGTTGGGAAATTTTCCTTGGTCATATTTTGGAGGATATTCTAAGGCCGAAGTAAATTTTTATTTCCTTTATATTCCTTTACATGCATGCATATTTATAGGGAACAAAGTGGACTTGTAGACAAGCTTTCTAAGGAATGCCTACACATGTTTTGGGGGTTGTGGTGGGTAGATGAAAACATGGGAACTAAACACTACCAATAATCCCATAGGCCATTTATGGACAAGAATAAAAAAGATGTACATGTTAAAATTTTAGAAACCATCCCATATCAGTTTTTAGATGATTTATAACACAAGTTTGATATTATACATATAATATTTGTTTTATAGATTGTTGGCATGGCAACATTATATCAAACTTTCTATTTTGTGATGTAAAAAAAAAAATACATATAAACTATGTAATAACACCATAGTACATGATATTTTGGATGTAATCACCATTATAGTAAGTGGGAAGTTTAGTTAAAGAATACGCTCACTAAATTGTATATATAAAATGTAAATTTTTTCATCAATATGAATGAAGTTACTTTTTTTTTTAAATAGGGTGGACGAGTCCCTCAATTAGAAGCTATATGTAGCGCAGATTCACAATTTTTACAATATGTACATATAGAGAAGCATGATATTTATTTACAAATGTTGCGGAGCAGCGGAGCATCATGAGAACATATGCTACGGAGCAGTGAAGATCAACAATAAGTCGTGGAGCAGCCAAAATCATGCAACAAGGGATTGAACCCGGATGGGGAGGCGGAAAGCCATCCATCCCGACCGCGGGGGTAAACACCCAGGTGCTTGAATGAAGTTACTTTACCTTCAAAAGAAAAAATAAATAAATTGTGTTACCTCATTTGATACATAGGACTTAAAAAAGTGAGTAAGTCGCATTAACAACAAATTATAATTATTTGCAATCAAATTAAGCACGAGAAAGTAATTATAAATAAATATAAAAATATACATTTTCAAATGTAATCATATAAACATTATTTAACAAATTTAAATGGAAATAATTAAACAATAATCAATTTTTCATATAATTAGAAGCACGTTATCAACCATAACACATTTTTATGCAATTATAAACCACCATTCAATGACACTTAGGCGGTTAAATATTAATTGTCAACAAACATATGAAGTCGATTCCAAAGTAAACAATTTTAAAGTGTTCAAGCACAGAGCCTGAAGCACTTAATTGTAACCTGACTAGTGACACATGATAACATGCGTAATCTATAAGAAATAATGTTGTTTACGATAATCAATGAACATAATATAACCTTTAAAATGATTATTGTTTAAAACAATTTTATTAAATAACTCTTTTTTGTTTTGTTTTCCAAATAGAGGGAAATAAGCATAGAGCGAGCTTAATCGGTATGTGAGGAAATTTACCATTTCCGATTACCAAATCCTATCTAACTTAATTTTCTTTCTATGATGAACAGTCTACTTATCTCATTTATTGAAAACAACAATAATAACTATAATCATCGCCCATAGAGAAATATAAATTTTGCTACCTAAACGTTGGCTGATTTTCACCTCGGCTGTAGGGTCCCTGATGAAGGATCGGCAGCTGCAGAATGGATATCGAAATGTATGTTAGGATAAATTTCCGTACCTGAAGATGTTCTGTCAGGATCATTAACTTTAAGAAGTGAGTTGTGACGAGACTACACATGTATGAAAATGGGCCTGGTTGGTGAAGAAAGTTGTTCTCGCTCGCTTGTGAGCATCGACACCACTCGGGACATTGAAGGTGGCAATGACGCAGCTGCTTGAGTGCATAGAAGACCAATTTTAATCACTCTCATCGCTCCACCTCCAGTGTGGGATCCATAAATTTTAATGTTATCCCTTCCTTATACAGTCTCCATGTCTAATAATATTAGCAAAGCATAAAAAATTGGCCAGCAAGAATCATAATTCTCTATCAAATTTCTACTTTAAAGAAGAAATTCACATGACCCATACTTCTTCGAGGAGAAACTCTATATGCTGTGGCAAACTCTGATTCTTTCTTCCGCTGATAATCTCAAGAACAACTACTCCAAAACTGAATACATCCGCTTTCTCTGTAAGCTGTCCACGTGTACTCAGGCGCCATGTAACCACAGCGCATTAAAATCTAGATATCTTAACCCCCTCAAAATTACATAACGTCGTCTCAGATATGTGGCTTGTAATTGCTTCATATCCTATAATTTATTGAATAAAGGTGGCACATCAAGATATTGAAATGTAAAGAGAATTCTTACAAAGTTCCTGCAATTCTAGTGTTAACATGGCTCTGATCTTTCCCAAAGAGTTTCACTAAACCTAAGTCTGCAATTTTGGCTCTATATGTATTATCAAGTAAAATATTGCTTGCTTTAATATCCCTATGGATGATTCGGACCTCAGATTCTTTATGAAGATAGACCAACCCACGTGCAGTTCCAACTATGATTTCGTACCTACCACTCCACTCAAGTAAATGGCGTTTTGTTCTATCTGCAATGATTGAATAACATGAATTAAAAAATATGGCAAGTTAACTAAAAAATTAGGACAAATCCAGGGAAATTAAACTAGCTTTCTCAAATTTTCAACCCTAGTTCCAACCGTTTACAAGGAATGATTATGATGTGTGGGTGATTAAGATGGTGACCACGTTGCAAGCACATGATGTTTGGGATTGTGTGAAGTTTGGGTTTTCACAACCTATGAACGAAGAAGAAGAACAAGCTCTCACCAATGCAGAGACGGAACAATAGAAAAAGACAAGAAGAAAAATGCACATGCGTTGCAGTTTATTGAGCAGGGAGTGGACCTAGCAGTGTTCCAAAATATTATGATCACCACGTCTTCAACAAAAGTAGCATGGGATACTTTGGTGACAATCTGGGATACTTAAGGTTTATTCATTAAGAAATCGTTGCCACATAAATTATAATAAGAATAAATACATAGTAATACATGGAAGATAATACTTGTCATTATAGGACTTATCGCCATGATTCATGTATCTATTACTTAATACAGATTATCAATGGATTTTAAGATGAGACATTAAGATTGGAAGTATGGACCAAGTGGGAGAATGTTAATATCCCTCTCCCAATGGCCACTAATAATCTAGAAATCAACTGCAGTCATTTCCTTAAATTATGGAAACCAACTGCAGTTATTTCCTTCAATTACGGAAACTATCTTCAGTAATTAATTTCTTGTTGGGAGCTCCTAGAGTGGTCCATTACTCCCTCTGCAGTTCTCTACCATGATCTGTGGAACACTTGACACATAGCCAACAGAAGATTGATGGAAGCTTGGCTATAAATACTTCTGTTTGGTCCCGAATCTCACTAACTCAATCCCCTTTAGCGTTACACCATCAAGTTAGAGTGAGCAGAGCTTGGAAGTGCCACAAAGATGAGAGATTTTGGGTGAATTTTTATCTATTCTGTTGTTGACCCTTTGCTTCATCGGACTTGTTTAATTGTCTTTTATTTTCACCTTTACCAGCACTTGGATTTCACCAGAGAAACCAACAAATATCAGTTTAGAAGCGGAACGGATTTCTTATATTTTTTAACGTCGTTTGTTGTTGTGGACATCTCTGTTGACTCTATTTTGCATCATTGTGAGGTGGTTGAAATTCTCTGGCATGCGCTGTTATTGGGACCAATTCCCAAAGAACGACTTTGAAAGGTAACAAATGATGAACATTCCATATGCTTCTACTGTCGGAAGCCTAATGTATGCTTAGGTCTGCACAAGACCTGACATTGCATTTGTTGTGGGAATCGCAGAATCGCATTGGCGGAAGAAAAAGGGGTGAAACCTTAAAACCCAGATGGACGATGGTGATCAGATCGCATTGCAATATCGCAGCGGCAGGAGACAAGGAGTGAAAGGAGGCAGCGGGGATGGATGCAATATGCGATATAATCACATTGCAAAGAGGAAAAACAAGGGTAGAGGGGTTAAGGGAGTGTAAGGAGGATGAAGGAAAAGGGGAAGAAGGAAGGAAGAGAAGACTTGCTCCAAGCACCCTTTCAGCACAAGCCAACCATTAGACCTGAATTTGACCTTTAAGCACTGAAGTTTATAGCAAAGCTAACAGGTCATATCAAAGGTGATTACTAGAAGAATTAAACCTATACTTTCAAGAACCATTTCAAAGGAACAATTTGGTTTTCTTGAGGCGAGATAGATACATGAAGCAATTAAAGTTGTTCAAGAAGGGATGCATATCATACAAAATTAGAGGGTAAAAGATGTTGTTATTAAAATAGACCTCTTAAAGGCATATGATTGTGAATTGGTTTTTCATCAGACTTCCTCTAACTGAGTGGGTTTTAAAGTTCCTTTTATTAATTTTACCATTAGTTGTTTTAATTCAGTCTCCTTTTCCATCTTAATAAAGGGATCTACTTTGTCATTCTTTCATGCTCAGAGAGGCCAGAGACAAGCCTATCCTTTAGCTCCACTTTTTTTTTTCCTCATAGCTCAGGGTGTTAGTCGTATGTTGGAGGTGGTAAAGAGGAGAGGTGAATTCCAAGGTGTGATTCTTTCACATACTCTTGCAATTACATATTTTCTGTTTTTTAATGACATACTTATCTTTTGTAATGGTTCAATAAGAGATGTCCAAAATTTGCATGAGATACTTGATCTGTTTGGGAAAATTACAAGTATAGTTATAAATGCAAGAAATTCCACCATATCTTTTCATAATATGGAGGAACATGACATCCTAAATAGAAGGACATTTCTTCCTTTTGAGATAAATGATTTGGGGGTGGCTTAAAGTATCATGGTTTCCATCTGAAGCCAAATTGTAACGAAAAATAAGAATAGCTTTGGCTAACAACCAAGATTTAGAAAAGAATCACTTGCTAGAATTATGGGTGGTTATCTAGAGTTGGAAGGCTAGTTTTGGTAAAATCTATTATTGAAGCTATTCCAATTTAATTGATGTCCTTTGCTTGGATTTCGAAGGGTTTTTTGGAAAAATCCAAAAGGATTTGTTTCAAGATTATGTGGGAATGATCTCATGATAAATTTTTCCTTGGGTCAAATGGAATCGTCTTATTGTTCCAAAGTTGTTGGGTGGATATGGGCTCAAAAATATAAGATTGCTTTCAAAAGCCTTTGCAACAAGATGTGATTGGAGCTTGTTATCCACTTAGAGTCTCGAAGCTATGGTTATTTTCTATAAAAGCTTAGCTCCTTACTCCTTGGTGTATGAGGTGTGGCTATAGGAAAAATTGCGTCAAAATATTTATGTTATTTGGTAGGATGTACTGAATTCTTTTGAGTTGATTTCGTCAACGTCAACCTGAAAGTTTGGGGATGGGAATAAGGTAAGATTGGGCCCATATCCTTGGCCAAGTTGTGGGGATAGACATAACATGGATCATAGGCCATTTATGGACAAGAATAAAAAAGATGTACATGTTAAAATTTTAGAAACCATCCCATATAAGTTTTTAGATGATTTATAACACAAGTTTGATATTATACATATAATATTTGTTTTATAGATTGTTGGCAATGGAAACATTATATCAAAGTTTCTATTTTGTGATGTACAAAAAAAAATACATATAAACTATGTAATAACACCATAGTACATGATATTTTGGATGTAATCACCATTATAGTAAGTGGGAAGTTTAGTTAAAGAATACGCTCACTAAATTGTATATATAAAATGTAAATTTTTTCATCAATATGAATGAAGTTACTTTTCTTTTTTAAAAGAGGGCGGGCGAGTCCCTCAATTAGAAGCTATATGTAGCCCAGATTCACAATTTTAACAATATTTACATATACAGAAGCGTGATATTTATTTACAAATGTTGCGGAGCAGTGGAGCATCATCAGAACATATGCTACGGAGAAGCGAAGATCAACAATAAGCCGTGGAGCAGCCAAAATCACGCAACGAGGAATTGAACCCGGGTGGGGAGGCAGAAAGCCATCCGTCCCGACTGCGGGGGTAAACACCCAGGTGCTTGAATGAAGTTACTTTACCTTCAATAGAAAAAATAAATAAATTGTGTTACCTCATTTGATACATAGGACTTAAAAAAGTGAGTAAGTCACATTAACAACATATTATAATTATTTGAAATCAAATTAAGCATGAGAAAGTAATTATAAATAAATATAAAAATATATACATTTTCAAATGTAATCATATAAACATTATTTAACAAATTTAAATGGAAATAAATAAACAATAATCAATTTTTCATATAATTAGAAGCACGTTATCAACCATAACACATTTTTATGCAATTATAAACCACCATTCAATGAAACTAAAGCAGTTAAATATTAATTGTCAACAAAGATATGAAGTCGATTCCAAAGTAAAGAATTTTAAAGTGTTCAAGCGCAGAGCCTGAAGCACTTAATTGTAACCTGACTAGTGACACATGATAGCGTGTGTAATCTATAAGAAATAATGTTGTTTATGATAATAAATGAACATAATATAACCTTTGAAATGATTATTGTTTAAAACGATTTTATTAAATAACTCTTTTTTGTTTTGTTTTCCAGATAGAAGGAAATAAGCATAGAGTGAGCTTAATCGGTATGTGAGGAAATTTACCATTTCTGATTACCAAATCCTATCTAACTTAATTTTCTTTCAATGATGAACAGTCTGCTTATCTCATTTATTGAAAACAGCAATAATAACTATACTCAACGCCCATAGAGAAATATAATTTCTTCTACCTAAACGTTGGCTGATTTTCACCTTGGCTGTAGGGTCCCCGATGAAGGATCGACAGCTGCAGAATGGATATCAAAATGTATGTTAGGATAAATTTCCATACTTGAAGATGTTCTGTCAGGATCATTAACTTTAAAAAGTGAGTTGTGACGAGACTACACATCTATGAAAATGGGCCTGGTCGACGAAGAAATCTGTTCTCGCTCGCTTTTCAGCATCAACACCACTCGGGACATTGAAGGCGGTAATGACGCAGCTGCATGAGTGCACAGAAGACCAATTTTAATCACTCTCATCACTCCACCTCCAGTGTGGAATCCATAACTTTTAATGCTCTCCCTTCCTTATACAGTCTCCATGTCTGATAATATTAGCAAAGCATAAAAAATTAGCCAGCAAGAATCATAATTCTCTATCAAATTTCTACTTTAAAGAATAAATTCACATGACCCATACTTCTTTGAGGAGCAACTCTATATGCCGGGGAAAACTCTGATTCTTTCTTCCGCTGATAATCTCAAGAACAAGTACTCCAAAACTGAATACATCCGCTTTCTCTGTAAGCTGTCCACGTGTACTCAGGCGGCATGTAACCACTGCGCATTGAAATCTAGATATCTTAACCCCCTCAAAATTACATAATGTTGTCTTATATATGTGACTTGTAGTTGCTTCATATCCTATAATTTATTGAATAAAGGTGGCACATAAAGATATTGAAATGTAAAGAGAATTCTTACAAAGTTCCTGCAATTCTAGTGTTAACGTGGCTCTGATCTTTCCCAAAGAGTTTCACTAAACCAAAGTCTGCAATTTTGGCTCTATATTTATTATCAAGTAAAATATTTCTTGCTTTAATATCCCTATGGATGATCCAGACCTCAGATTCTTTTTGAAGATAGACCAACCCACATGCAGTTCCAACTATGATTTCATACCTACCACTCCACTCAAGTAAATGGCATTTTGTTCTATCTGCAATGATTGCATAACATGAATTAAAAACGATGGCAAGTGAACTAAAAAATTAGGACAAATCCAGAGCAATTAAAATAGCTTTCTCAAATTTTCAGCCCTGGTTCCAACCGTTTACAAGGAATGATTATGATGTGTGGGTCACTAAGATGGTGACCACATTGCAAGCACATGATGTTTGGGATTATGTGAAGTTTGGGTTTTCACAACCTATGAACGAAGAAGAAGAACAAGCTCTCACCAATGCACAGAGGGAACAATAGAAAAAGACAAGAAGAAAAATGCACATGCGTTGCAGTTTATTGAGCAGGGAGTGGACCTAGCAATGTTCCAAAAGAATATGATCACCACATCTTCAACAAAATTAGCATGGGATACTTTGGCCACAAACTATAAAGGTATGGCCGAAGTTAATATTATTAAGTTGCAAAATACTAGAAGAGATTTTAAAAGCCTGTAGATGAAGGAGACAAAAGACATCGATTCTTTCATGAATCGGGTCAAAACTATTGTAAATCAGTTAAAGGTTTATGGTGAAGGTATAAAAGATCAAAGAGTGGTTGAGAAGGTCTTTCGATCTTTGTCTACCAAATTTGATGTTGTGGTAGCAACCATAGAAGAATCCAAGGATTTGGCATCATTGACAGTTGATGAGCTAATGAGATCACTTCTATCGCATGAGGCAAGGATAGACAGAAATAAAGATTCCACTTTAGAGACTGCTTTCAAAAGTCAGGTTTCTATTTCAAGAGACAAAATTCGACGCAGAAGTAAAGGCAGAGGACGAAGCGAAAGATATGGTGGTCAAAGAGATGACCGAAAAGAGTATGAACATGCAAGTGGAAGCAACTACAAAAGCTTCAACAATAATCAAAGAGTTGACAAATCAAAGGTGAGATGTTATTACTCCAATAAATTTGGTCAATTTGCTCGTGATTGCAGGAAGAAAATAGCTGATCAAGGGAACCACAGAGCTAATGTCACTACAGAGAGTACTAACTCTATGTTCCTAGGTTGCCATACCATGCATGAACCTTCTACTTGTGTGGTTGTTAGATAGTGGTTGCAGTAGCCACATGATAGACAACAAGGATTTGGTTGCAAATTTCGATCAATCTGTGAAAAGAGAGGTAAAGTTGGGGACTGACAAGACTGTGGAAGTAGATGGCAAAGGAGTGGTCAGCATTCTAACCAAGCAGGGGGAGCTGAAGATAATCTCAGAGGTATATTATGTTCCTAGTCTTAAACGTAATTTGTTAAGTGTTGGTCAATTGACATAGAAAGGATATAGAGTTATCTTTCAAGGTCAAGAAGTTGTTATATGACAAGCCCTCAAACAAGCAGCTGATAGCAAAGGTGCAGATAACGAGGAACATACTCTTTCCTCTCATTTTGAATGACAGTGGTCAGGCGAGTTCTTTTACAGTTGCATGTTCTGATGATTATTGGTTATGGCACTTTCGATTTGGACACTTTCACTTTTCTAGTTTAAGATTGTTGCAGTAGAAACAGATGGTCAGAGGATTACCTCCCATCAAAGAGCTTGCAAGTACTTGTGAGTGTTTCATCTTCGGAAAACAACACCGTGAAAATTTTCAAAAAGGAGTTGCATATAGAGCAAAGCAACCTCTTGAGATAGTGCATACAAACTTGTGTGGACCTATGAGGACACAGTCGATTGGTGGAAGTTGCTACTTCCTCACTTTCATTAATGACTATAACAGAAAGACTTGGGTTTACTTTTTGAAGCAGAAGTCTGAAACTTCTGCAAAGTTCAAAGAATTCAAAGCCTTAGCAGAGAACCAAAGTGATCAACAGATCAAGGTATTCAGGTCAGATCGTGGTGGAGAATATGACTCAAAGACATTCCATGATTACTGCAAACAAGATAGGATCAGAAGAAAATTTACAACCAGGTACACAGCGCAAGAAAATGGTGTAGCAGAGAGAAAGAACAGGACAATTATGAACATGGTAAGAAGCATGTTGAAAGGTAGAAACTTGTCTAATGAGTATTCGGGCAGAAGCAGTTCCACGTCCTATTTATGTGATCAACAGATCTCCTAAAAAGAGTGTGATGAACAGAGTACCAGAACAAGAATGGTTAGGTATGTATTGCAGCGTATCTCATCTCATAATTTGGATGTGTAGCTTATGCACATGTGCCTAAGGAGCGAAGAGTAAATTGGATGATAAAAGTGAAAAACGCATATCCATTGTTTATAGTGAGAAATCAAAAGCTTACAAATCATATAACCCTATCACAAAGAATACCATAACTAGCAGAGATGTTGTGTTGAAGGAACAAGAGTGGTGGAATGGAACTGTAGACAAAACAGTTGATACACAAGTGCCACCGATGGAAGAAGATGATGTAGCAGAAAAGGAGCAGCAAGAATCACAGGTGAAGACACCAAACAGAGACACACCAACAAGGACTCCAAGATTTTCAGAGTAGCATGGATCCTCAACCAGATCAACATATCAATATTCTCCCAGCAATCAATCAAGTGATGAATCAAGCAATGGTAAGAGAAAGATGAGAAGTTTGAAAGATATTTATGATGATTTGAATGTTAGTTCAAATTTTGCAATGTTTTCATTCCAACCTTTCTCATTTGAAGAAGCAATCAAAGATGAAAATAAGGTGCAAGCCATGGATGAAGAAATTGAAGCTATTGAAAAGAATGACACATGGGATTTGGTTGATTTACCAAAGGAAAAAAATCTCATTGGTGTGAAGTGGGTGTACAAGACAAATTTGAATGAGAAAGGTGAAATTGATAAATTTAAAGTTAGACTTGTAGCAAAAGGATTCTCGTAGAAACCATGAATAGACTTTGGAGAAACATTTTCTCTAGTAGCCAGATTGGATACTATAAGAGAAGTTCTAGTGACAGCAGCGCAGAACAAGTGGAAAGTATATCAGATGGATGTGAAATCAGCCTTTTTGAATGGAATTCTAAAAGAAAAAATTTATGTGCAGCAACCTCCAGGATATGAAGTTGAAAGTAATGAAGACAAATTTTATAGGTTGAAGGAAGCACTCTATGGACTCAAGCAAGCGCCTAGAGCTTGGTATAGCAGAATTGATAGCTACATGATTAAGAATGGATTTTGCAGAAGCAACATTGAGCCTACCTTGTATACAAAGTTAAATGAGCATGGACATATTTTGATTGTTTGTTTATATGTTGATGACATGATTTTTATAGGTGATTTTGACATAGATGAATTTAAAGCGGCCATGATGAAAGAATTTGAGATGACAGATCTTGGTCTCATGAAATATTTTCTTGGCATAGAATTTGTTAGATCCCTATAATACTAGTGATTACCCCATTACTATTGTAGTTGTATCCCTTATTAATATTTTTGTGCCCCTATTTTTCCCATATTGTTACTATTGTGCCCCATAGAAACCCTCTATTGTTATTTTTGTGGCTTTATATTATTATTATTAGGTCGGCTGGGTTATATTGTGACCCCTTAGACTCCTATATATAGAAAGGAGGTTTTGTCATTTGTATCATCGAAGAATTGTTCATTTATGTAATGTAAAGGAGGTTGCTCCCTCGAAGAGTCTGAATTCTAAGGCGTTGATCTATCTTTTCTATCTTTTCTTGAGCTAGTTTCATAACATTTGGTATCAACGCTTTGGATTCTAGGGTTTCGGTGCTCCAAACAGGTCATCGTGGCATTTTCGCTATAAATTTTTTTATGCGACGTTTCAGAAGCTAGAAAAAACACATTTGAGAAGATATCGCGCTGAATCTCGGGTCCAAATTTCAGAGTTGTTCATGCTATATTTGCAGAGATATGATCAGAGGAATTTGGTCTTTTTGCAGACTCCTGAATTAGATTCCAAATAGGTGACCTGGGGAAAATAATCATAACTTTCTCTCTGAACATCGGATTGAAATTTCGTAAGAAGGTACAGAAATAGGACGGACAATAGTTTTCTTGTATATATTTTTGGGAGCCAAAAGTTGAAACAATGACTTGTGGCACATCGTACAAGTTCACTCTACTGAACTAGTCTATAATCAGGTCACTGAAGGAGATTTCGCATAACTCTTCCCTGGAGAATCCAATTTGGATCAGACTGGTGGCATTTGAAAGAGGACGCATAGGGCTATCAAAGGTTTTAATTTCAGAACTAGATGATTTGAAATTATAGAGATACATCAGATTCAATATCAAGTTCCTACAAAGTGAAAAAAGGTGTGTAGTTTTTTTAAATTTTTGCATAAGCTTGGTTTGAAAAATTAGTTTGAAGGAATTCAAAGGGCATAGTAAAGCATTATTATTGTTAATTGATGACCCGAGGGAAGAAAATGCAAACACCTAGTAGGCAACCTGAAAGCTCTAGCATGACTCACAAAGAAGAGGAAGAAATGCAATATGATATATCAAAATTACGAGACCAAGTGCAACAAGTGTCACGTGTATAAAAAGCAACATAATCTAAGGTGGATGGTTTAAAGAAAGATGTATAAGCTAAGATGGATGGTTGAAAGTAAGACATAGAAGATAAGATGGATTTTTTAAAGACAAGCATGGAATATTTGAATACAAGCATGGAAGATTTATAGACAGATTTGAAGATAGATTTGACAAAGTTTCTACAAGAAATGCTTCGTAATGGTGAAAGGGTAGTAAAGGAAACTCATGATGAGAACAAAAGAAATGTTAATCATGATTTCAGAGACTCTAATGTTGGATTGAAGACCCACCATATTCCAAAAATCGATATGAGTAAGTTTGACGGCAAGGATCCCACAACATGGATATTAGAGATGGAGCAATTTTTCTATCACAATAATGTGCAAAACACACAAAAGGTATGTATTGCAACCTTATATTTGGAACCAAATCAGTTTCTATGGTATCAATGAATTTGCTCTCGTAAACAAATTATCACTTGGGCAATTTTTACGGAAGAATTGACAGCACATCATGAGGATACAAAAAGAAACACTTTTTTTAACCAATTGATAAGTCTCAAACAAAAGAGTTCAATAATGGAGCACATTGAGGAGTTCCAAAAATTGAACATAAGGGTAAAAGAAATTCTAGAGGAGCATAGGATTGATGTGTTCATAGGGACTTTAAAGGATAATATCCAACATGAAATTTTTCATGAAATTTTATGCAGAACGAAAGGAAGTTGAATTAAGGGGTATTGCAGGGAAACGGAGAAAGATAATCAGCTCTAACGATATGACAAAGCTTCTAAAAAAGGAACAAAGAGGTGTTATTGCACAATTATGTTCGCTAGTTGTTTCCACATCGGAGTCATATATTTCTCCAGATCTCCAAAAAGTCTTGGACAATCATTCCAAGGTATTTGAGACTCCCAAAGGTATCCCACCTATTCGTGATCATGATCATGCTATTCATCTGATTCCAGGAAGTGTTCCCCCAAACATCAGGTCGTACAAATATTCCTATGCCCAAAAGAGTGAAATTGAACATATGGTTGCAGAAATGCTGGAGGCTGGTATAATTCAACCTAGTCAAAGTACTTTCTCTACTCCAGTAGTATTGGTGCACAAGAAGAATGGATCATGGCGCATGCGTTCGAATTATAGGGAGCTCAACAAGCTCACTATTAAAGATAAGTTTCCCATTCCTGTCATTGATGAATTACTGGATGAATTGCATGGATCAATTTACTTTACCAAGTTGGATCTTCATTCAGGATATCATCAAATCAGAATGAAGACTGAAGACATTCCGAAAACAACATTTAGAACTCATGAGGGTCATTATGAATTTTTGGTCATGCCTTTTGGCCTTACCAATGCACCTTCTACATTTCAAGGTTTGATAAATTCCATTTTCAAACCCACCCTTAGAAAATTTGTGTTAGTATTTTTTGATGATATACTAATCTACAACAAGTCCTAGAAGGATCATGTTGAACATGTTGACGGGGTGCTACAACTATTGGAGGAGAAACAATTATATGCAAAAAGATCCAAATGTTTCTCTGGAGTACAAGAGGTGGAATATCTGGTTAATATTGTATCTCATGAAGGAGTTAAGGTAGACCCTAGAAAAATTAAAGCCATTAAGGAATGGAAAATCCCCACATCCATAAAGCATCTGCGAGGATTTATCAGGTTGACAGGGTATTATCACAAGTTTGATAAGAATTATGGGAGAATAGCAGCACCTCTAACAACATTATTGAAGAATGATGCATTTTCATGGACTCCAGAAGCAACAAAGGCCTTCAAACATATTAAAGAGGCAATGTGCCAAGCACCGGTCTTAGCTACACCGGACTTCACAAAAACCTTTATTGTGGAATGTGATGCTTCAGGAAATGGAATTGGTGTTGTTTTAATGCAAGATGAAAGACCCATTGCTTTTGAAAGTCATCCAATCAAGGGAAAGTCTTTACAAAAAGCTATTTATGACAAGGAAATGTTGGCAATACTACATGCACTTAAGAAATGGCGACCCTACCTAATGGGAAGACACTTCAAGGTAAAAACGGATCATGATAGCCTTAAATACTTTTTAGAACAAAGATTATCCTCGGAAGAGCAACAAAATTGGGTCACAAAGATGTTGGCCTATGACTTTGAAATCATCCACAAAAAATGGAAGCAAAATGTGGTGGCAGATGCACTCTCAGGAAAGGATGAGGATGTGGAAGCATTGCTGTGTGCCATTTCTATTATCCAACCTGATTAGATAAATGAAGCAAGGGAGGAATGGAAGAATGATGAAGAAGTGTGAGCACTTATTCGAAAGTTACAACAAGATTCCATTACATCTGATACATTTAGCTGGAAAAATGATTGTTATGGTACAAAGATCGCCTATACCTATGTAAGAATTCCCAACTCAAACAAAAGATTATTATGGAATTTCACACTTCTCCCTTAGGAGGGCACTCAGGATTTTTAAAAACTTACCACAGGGTGAAGAAGGAGTTTTTTTGGGATGGCCTTAAATCGGATATTCAAAAGTTTGTGGCGAAATGTTTAGTTTGCCAAAAAAATAAAGTTGAAACAATTAAGACCCCGGGTCTATTACAACCTTTATCCATTCCAAGCCAACATTGAGAGGAGGTTTCAATGGATTTTATCACAGGTTTACCCAAGTATGAGGGAAAGAATGTCATCATAGTGGTAGTTGACAGACTTACCAAGTATGCACACTTTTGTGCATTATCACATCCATTTAAAGCCAATACAATTTCTACTGCATTTATGGAAACAATTCAAAAGCTACATGGAAATCCAAAGATTATTGTAAGTGACAGAGATCCCATCTTCACTGGAAATTTTTGGACAAAATTATTTTCTTGTCTTGGTACTCATTTAGCTCATAGTTCATCTTATCATCCTCAATTTGATGGGCAAACTGAGACAGTAAACAAATGTCTGGAAGGATATCTTCGTTGCTTTGTCTCTGATAAACAGACACAAGGGGTCAAATGGTTGCCTCTGGCTAAATGGTGGTATAACACATCCTACAGGAACAAAAATGACCCCATTTATGGCACTTTATGGATATCAGCCGCCATCCATCACATCATATTTAAGAGAAAATTCTAAGGTTCAAGCAGCGGAACATCACATCGAACATCAACAACAAGTCCTCCAACTCTTAAAGGATAACCTCGTGTTGGCACAGAATAGAATGAAACAACAAACAAATCAACATCGCAGTGAAAGAAGTTTTGATGTAGGTGATTGCGTATTCCTATGGCTACAACCATATAAACAAATGTCCTTGAAGCAAGCTAGGAAGGATAATAAATTATCACCAAAGTATTATGGTCCATACAAGGTGTTGCAAAAGATTGGTACTATGGCATACAAATTGGAGCTTCGTGCAGCTTCTCGAGTGCACCCAGTTTTCCATGTTTCATGCTTAAAGAAGGTTATAGGCAACAAGCTCCCAGTTCAAACAATATTGCCAGAACTTGACGAGGAAGGAAAAATTATATTGGAACCGGAAGTAGTCACAGAGACAACAAATAGAAAGCTACAAAATCGATCAATTTCAGAGTATCTCATCAAGTGGAAGAACTTATTCGCTGAAGATTCCACATGGGAGGATGAGAATTTTATACAGAAGCATCCAAAACTACTCAAGTGTTGAGGACAACACTTTTTTGAAGGAGATGGGCATGTTAGATCCCTATAATACTAGTGATTACCCCATTACTATTGTAGTTGTATCCCTTATTAATATTTTTGTGCCCCTATTGTTCCCATATTGTTATTATTGTGCCCCATAGAAACCCTCTATTGTAATTTTTGTGGCTTTATAATATTATTATTAGGCCGGCTCGGTTATATTGTGACTCCTTAGATTCCTATATATAGAAAGGAGGTTTTGTCATTTGTATCATCGAAGAATTGTTCATTTACATAATGTAAAGGAGGTTGCCCCCTCGAAGAGGCTGAATTCTAAGGCGTTGATCTATCTTTTCTATCTTTTCTTGAGCTGGTTTCATAATAGAATTTGAGCAATCTGAAAAAGGAATTTCTATTTGTCAAAATAGATATTCCAAAGATTTGTTGAAAAGATTCACGATGGAAAATTGCAAACCTATCCCTACACCAGTTGCAACAAGTACAAAGTTAAGCAAGGATGATGAAGGATTAGATGTCAATCCAACTTTATTCAAAAGATTGGTTGGTAGCCTCATGTATCTCACAGCTACAAGATCGGATATCATGCAAGGAGTGAGTTTGATTTCCTGATTTATGGATACTCCAAAAGACACACATTCGAGTGTGGGAAAACGAATTTTGAGATACATAACAAGAACTAGAGATTGTGGCATAATGTATGCAAGCACAAAAAAGAAAGATTTGATTGGATACACAGATAGTGATTTTGCAAGAAGTTTGGATGATAGGAAAAGCACTTCCGGTTTTGTGTTTCACCTTGGTTCAGGTGTGATTTCATTGACATCTAAGAAGCAACCCTTTGTGACACTTTCGTCGACAGAAGCAGAATATGTAGCAGCAACATCAGCAACATGTCAAGGAGTGCGGTTAAGAAAAGTACTTGATGGACTCAAGCAAAAACAATAAGGATCAACAACAATATATTGTGACAACACCTCAACGATTGCACTATCCAAGAATAGTGTCTTTCATGAGAAGAGCAACAATATTGATACTAGATATCACTTTATTAGAGAACTTGTGAGCAACAGAGAAGTTCACTTGAAGCCTTGTAAATCTAGTGAGCAATTGGCTGATATGTTGTAAGCTTAGCTTAGACATAGATCAGTAGTCATGTTTATATGATAGTGAAGTCATGTTGAGTTATGTTGAGTCATATGGTTGTAATTAAAGGGGAGTGTTAAAAATAGTAATTACTCACGCATGTGGACTTAGCTTAAAATAGAGATTCAGTTAACTGAGTGATTGAGTGGTTGAGTATTTGAGTGTTGAGTCAAGTCGAGTTAAGTGATAGACGACTTTGAGTGTGTGATTGCATGTATTTGCATGTCAAGATATTTTAGACAGTTAGCTCGTCAGAAAATGTTTAAATACCCTTCACCGGTTCATTGTAATCATCATGTTTTATATGATCAATAAGTTAGCTGGTTGGAAAATGTTTAAATACCCTTCACTGGGTTCACTGTAATCATCATGTTTTGTGTGATCAATAAAAGAGCCGCAGCTCGTAGATTTATGTGTGAATTAACGCTTTCTCTCCTCTGCCTTTCTAACCGAAGTGTCGTTGCATTCCTTCAAAAGGGTTTATTTCTCCGTAAAAGTGCACGCTTTGCTATCGGAGGAATTTAAATATCCTCTAGATAAACCCATAAATAGTGCTATTGTTGTTTTGAACTTTAACACTGGTGTTGAATCCGCTTGTAGAAGCGTTCCCCGACAATGATTCCAAAACCTGGATTACATTACGACGGAAATCGCCACCGTTTATATATTTGATTTACCCACAGCCATTCCAGGCAGTTTGATATACATAAGTTGTCTGAGCTAGTAACAGTTGCGTCCATAGAGTGAGGATAAGCAACATGCAGCCAATTAATGTTTTCATCTTCATCGGCATCTCAGGACAGGGCATGCATAACCTCAACCCTCTCTTCTCTATTTTATTTTTTCGTTTCTAATTTGATGAGGAGAGCCGCACCTAGGATCTTAAAGCTCTGCGTGATTTATTATTTTTCAAACCCTTTGCTCCAGCTTACCTAGATAAACTGAATTTGCACTTCTGATAAAGATATCCGTTCATTTTATAGGTCGGAGGGTGTGGAATGAGTCTACCATTGACCAGACACAAAAGCAAATTCAAGCGTGCGAATCTTGGAATGGAATGCGCTCCGGCCCAACAAATTATTTCAAAACGTTGCATTGTCGTGATTGTGATATTTAAATAAGTTTAGTTTGACTGTGGATGATTATGAAAACAGAAATGCTTAAGAACTTTGCACAGCTCGGGTGGTAGTTGGGATATAGAAGTGACTATTTAATTTCAAATATGGAATCTTTTTATGGAAAATAATTTTATCAGTAATACATCCATCTTAATTGTGGTTCTAGCTGAAGTAGAGAGATCAAATTTTTTTAATATATTAAATATATTTTAATAAATAGAGATATCAAATTTCTTAATATATTAAATATTTTAATAAGTAAAACACCTAAAAACAAAATTACAGATGGATAGATTTGATTCTTCTAAATTTGATTTTTCTGTATATTTTGATGAGTCTATATTAATATTATATATACACATGAAAAGTATTAAAATATAAAACAATAAAATTACCTTAAATATTTTAAGGTATAAACACTTATTCACGGATGGGGTGACAACTCGCGGTAAGATTAGTTCGGTGGGGTCTTGTCACCCTCACCCACGCGCCACCTGGTTTAATGCAACTTCGTGGAATGAGTCTACAGTTAACCAGACACAAAAACAAATTCAAGCGTCCGAATCTTGGGATGGAATGCCCCTCCTGTAAAAAAAAATTCAAAATGTTGCATCGTTGTGATTGTGAGATTTAAATTAGTTTAGTTTGACGGTGACCGATTATGAAAACAGAAATGCGTAAGAACGTCGCATAGCTGGCGTTAGTTGGGATATTGAAGTGAGTATTTAATTTCAAATATGGATTTATTTTTATGGAAAATAATTTTAGCAGTAGTACATCCATCTTAATTGTGGTTCTTGCGGAAGTAGAGAGATCCAATATCTTAAACTATACATATATTTTAATAAGTGAAAAACCTAAAAATTATTAAAAAATTAAAAACAAAATTATACAGGGATAGATTTGATTCTTCTATATGTTTTGAGTAGTTTATATTAGTATTATATATACATCTGAAAAGTACTAAAATGTAGAGTAATAAAATTACTTTAAATGTACTTATTCATGGATGGGGTGATAACTCTGGGTAGGATTGGTTTAGTGGGTCTTGTCACCCTCACCCAAGGGCCACTTGGTTTAACGCAACCTTTCACACACACATCCCTTGGTAAAGAGTCGTCCATGTTTCTGGAGATGTCGAGGGCTATAACACTGTGGTTGTTTCATTTTGTGATTTGTTGTTTGATGAATGTTGTGCAATTGATGTTGGTGGTAATTTTTTGGCATTGTTTACTTCATGGTGGTATTGATTTCAATGTACAATTTTTTCCTTTCGTGCGAAGAACGACAAAGGGATTTTAGTAGGTACTAGCTTAATTAGTGATGTCAACACTGAAGCACAATGTGACAAGGTGTGGGATGTGGGCTCAAGGTGGTGACTTTGCGAGACTCTTGGAAGTGCACTAGAGTGGGTGAACTACTAATGGGTGGGTGGGTGGATGAAGTAGGAAGGTCAAGCAATTAGGGGTTGTCAACAATCTCTTATACCTTCATATTTTATAACTATCCTAAATTTAAAAGAATTTTTTTATGTTTTTTCATTTAAATGTTTATCTATTTGGTTGGCTAGTTGAATTTCACTTGGTAATCACCACATTGGGAAATGGGGAGGGCCTAGTGTGTTTAGCTGGTCGAGCGAGAATTGGGGTGTCAAAGGTTGGTTTTGGTGTGTTTGTTGTGTGAGGAAGGTGCTAGTGCTTAAGGAATTGCCTGTGGTATATAGAGACTAGGGCTTCAATTGGAGGAAAGACTTTAGTTCTTTTCTTTGTGCACATGCTTAGATTTTTTCTTTGTGCACATGCTTCTCGGTATGTTTGGGACAAGGTAGTTGTGACTATGTGGGAGGTGCACTACGCACCACATTTTTTGGGTAGCTGGCACAATTGGAATTCCCTCGCTCCATGTTGTGATAAACCACTTGAGCTCCTTGTTGCATTCGTCCATGGGGCCATGGGTCGTCTCATCCCGGAGCAAATAGTGACAAAGAGGAGGAGGTTAATCAACGTGTTGTGCGCTCACCCACTGGAACTGAGATGTCTCCACCCTTCGATTCTTTGGACAACGCCTTCATTACACTTTAATGCTCTTCAAATAGATGGCTTAAGGTCACACAGAGATAGCAACGAGTTCATCTTTTTTATGAATGACCTCTAATAGAACTAGTGGCATATTATGGACAAGATGGCTTGGCTTCGCTACATTGTGGGCAAAAAAGGATTGAGGAAATTCTAGTGCTACTTGAAGGCATAATGGAGCATATGGAAGCTCATGTTCCATCCTCCATCTCTAACCATTGGAAAAGGTGTCCCAACCTCTACCCTCCTTCCTGATTAGTGATAAAAGTTGAGTGTTTTTCAGATTCCTCATTTTCTTTGTCTTTTTGGATTATGTGCTTAATGTTATCTAATTCTATATTTCTTTTGTAATATGGTTCTCTTTCTATCTCTAAGTCACAAAAGAGATAATTTTGTTATGTGTAGCCTCTCTCACCATGCATGATGAATTTGAAATAATAAAAAATGTTGATATATTAACCTATGATATTAAACTATTCATTTGCATTTAGGTGGCTCTAGAAGACGTGAAGTGAGCACAGTCATTGACTATGAAAAATAATATTAAAAAGGCCTAGAGGCAGATTCTATAAGTTATCTTTACGTTGATTAACGATTAATTTATAACTAATTAAATGATAATACCACGCTATTCATTTAATGGATATGTTAGTCTATGGCTAACCCCGTTGGCTTTATGGAGTTCCAGAGAATGTGAAGAAAGAAATTTAAATTTAAAAGGCCTGGAGGCAGATTCTATAAGACTATAACGTGTCTTTAATGAATATATCAACGCTATGATTGTATTAGTCTATTAAAAGAACTGGATGCAGATTCTATAAGCTATCTTCAAGTTCATTAAAAATGACTTTAATCTATAACCAGAAACGCATTAGCAAGTGTCCTGGTTTTTTCCATAAATCAAGTATTAATTTTACTATTTTCGAATAGTATGTTGGAAAAAAACGTTTTTTCATAATTATGGTTAAGGTTAGATCGTTCGTTCTGGTGAACTATAAATATAGGTTTAATGAAACCCGGGATATGTGCATGCTGTTTCTGTAGTATTTTAAAAAAATGGTTTTCAAGGATTTATTATAGTTGTGGGTAGTTACTTTTTATAGTTTTTAGTTGAGGCTACACCCTTAGTTTAGTTAACAATTATTTATAATAGTTATTGTATCTCACATCAATAGTTATTTAAAAAAGATAAATAAATAATTTAAAATAAAAAAATTAATAAATGATTTAAAATAATCTATAATTATTTAAAAAAATATTTTTTAATTTATTTTTCTTTAAATAATAATAAATTTAATTCATATTTAATTAACAATAAAATAAAATACAATAAAGATTATGGTTATCCCTTCATTTATAACTTCTTTAATACATTCAATTTTAAATTAAATTTAACTTAAAACAGCTTTCTATATATATATATATATACTACCATCAACTCAAAGGTCTACTCTCTTTAACCCTACATGGATGAAAATTAAATTTTATTTTAAAATATTTAAATAAATTTAATATCTTAATTAAAACAAATCATAACTATATATATAATATTTTGGTAATACAATATCGATATTATAAGCTCTTATTATTAGCATGTTAGTACATCTATATTATTATCAACTCTTTTGTATTTGCATGACTAAAAAATTTCTAAATTTTTTAGATTTTCTAATATAGAGATAGATTTGATGATTTTATTTAAATTAAAAAATTTAAATTAAACTTAAATTTACCATTCTATTCTATGAAGTCTTACAGTGTCCATCATATCCTTCCATGCATTGAAAATTGAAGTCCCTTCTAGGGCATGCTCTGTCCTCAGACCATAGACATAAATGATTCGTGCACTAAATGATCTCCTCTTCAATGGGCTATGACTTGGCTAACACAGTTTGAAGGGTATTGTGCCTGTGTGCTAAAGATCTTTGAAAAATCTACGGTCATGTTAGTGTTGTAATGCTCCCTAGACACATTCAATTAGTGTGCATACAACTACACATAAGTTTGTTGCAAGTAACATAGCTCACCACCATGTTCTATCACTCACAGGGTGCATTATATTTTTAATCCAAAGAAAAATTTGTTTCTCTCCCACATACTGTTTCTAATTCACTCTCCCTTGGTTTTATGTAACCAAGGTTCTTATACCATGTAGAAAATCCCCAAAACCTTGCAACTTCCAATGAGATCAAATTGATATGCAAAAGACACAATATTTCTCTACCAAAATTATGCGGAAAGTAAACAATGAATTGGAACACAATCACACATAGAACACAAAATATATCTAGGGAACCCAACTCCGAAAAACCTCTCTTTCTTGTATAAAATCAACTAAGCAATCTAATCTATTACAAAGAATCTTCTTCAAGCCCGAAGCTCCCTGCAATACTGATCAACTCTCTCATCCTCAAGCTTGTATACAAAAACCTATATGCAATAATGATTACAATTGTGCCTTCATCCAATCTCAATAGGAAATTCAAATTGCATGACCTACTAGCGCTAATTTTAGTAGTTGCAACTAATTAACTCAGAGTAATTTGAGTTAAAAGAAATTCGACTACCTAACTAAAATCATAATTGTCTCTATTCTAGAACTAAAGCCCAGTTAACTAATAGACACTAGAGATAACTCAATTAGTTAGCTAATTTTAGACATCAACTGGTCTACAACTCACTGAAACCCATTTAACTCGAATTAACTAATAATAAATGAGTGATAAGCCACCTCATAAATGTTAACTGACAACTAACCCTAATTTCTATGACACTGAATTCAAACTTGCTTCTTTGACTCACACATAAGTCAAAAGAAGCTCTTATTTCCTACAATTTTAACAAACCCACTCGTAAATTTTTGGAGCAAAGAGTTGAGGTCCAAGAGAGAGTTAGCATAACAGAACCGAAAAATATAAAAGTAGAGATATAGCATAAGAGAGCCAACAACCTAGTGAAATAATGTAGGGGACAGGAATATATCATAGATTGCAGAAGATGGCGAGACCCTCTTCGCCATTGTAACATGCGTAAATGCTTTTCAAACTGCAAGAGACCTCCACGTAGCTATAACGCCATGGTGATAATACAAATACAATCAACATGTTTCTAGTCATAGCGACATTGTAGAAGGGACATTTGGCATCTTCGACACACCCTTCAAAACCCCCAAACCACCCAGACATCATGTGTTCATCTCTGAGCTCAGAGATTGTGATGTCAGGAGTTCGAGATCGTGATGTCAGCAGTTCTGGGAAGGTTTGTCAATCGATCAAACATCCCCACAAATCCTACCATTTGTTTGCATTTATAACGACTATGTTAAGCTCCCTCTCCTAATGGTTGTTGATAATCTAGAGATCAACTACAGTCATTTCCTTAAATTACAATTACGGAAAGTATCTTTAGTTAATTAATTTCTTGTTGGGAGCTCCTCGAGTGGTCCATTACTCCCTCTGCAGTTCTCTACCATGATATGTGGAACACTTGACACATAGCCAATAGAAGCTTGATGGAAACTTGGCTATAAATACTTCTGTTTGGTCCCCAAGCTCACTAACTCAATCCCCTTTAGCTATACACCATCAAGTTAGAGTGAGCAAAGCTTGGAAGTGCCACATAGATGAGAGATTTTGGGTGAATTTTTATCTATGCTGCTGCTGACCCTTTGCTTCATCAGACTTGTTTAATTGTCTTTTATTTTCACTATTACCAGCGCTTGGATTTCGCCAGAGAAACCAACAAATATCAGTCTAGAAGCCGAACGGATTGCTTATATTTTTTTAGGTCGTTTGCTATTGTGGACATCTCCATTGACTCTATTTTGCATTGTTGTAAATTGTTTGAAATTCTCTGGCATGGGTTGTTATTAGGAATTAGTGTTTATCCACTTTCATGTTTCGCTACATATATTAGTCCTCGGCCTTTAGAATTTCCCCGTCTCTTACCTTTATGTGATTGGGTACGCTCCTCCCATTATTTTTACTGTGGAATTACCCGTTTTGACTCAGTAATCCGAAGCTTCAATTCCATGGTTTATCTTCCTCTTGAACTGGATTATCTACAGCAGAATTAAGAGCAGTTGTTGAGGTGTTGTATAAGATCTACACAGTTGTGTACGAAATACATTAGTGTGTGAATAGCATCAATGGTTGGAGGTATGATTTCTTGGGCATTTAAGTTTTCAATTCTTTACGTGTTTATTCCACATTATAGAATTGTTTTTATGCTTTCAATTGGTATCAGAGCAATTTTTATCTCTGCCTTGGTGTTAATAGACATGTTTGGCTAAATGTTATTTTTAGTATTTTCTGAATTAAGGCATTTATTTAGAAATATATCTAATTTTTGCTCAATTTTATGCTTATAATATTTATTTAGTTTAATTATATACAATTTGGATAATTGTTGTGCAAAATTTATTAATTATTCTTGTAGTTAATTTGCATGAATTGATTATTTCTGCTCTAATTAATACATGCTATTTTGGATGAGTACACGAGACCCATCATTGGATGTTATGCATGAATATTATAGTTTTATTTATGCAATTTATAATTATATCAAGTTAATTTTTATGCATAAAAGAAATAATGTCTAGTGATCCATATAATTTTTAATTGATTAGAGAATAGCCACAGCATCTCTAATTAAATAATATTATATATTATGATTGATTAGGCTCACATAAAGAATATTTAGACATTAATTGTAATTAATTATACTAAATATAATAAATTTTATCCCACATGAATTTTTATTATATTTATATAATTAATTAGGATAAAATATTAAATTATTCATAACTTACCCATAGCAATTATGAATTAATAGTTTTATCATAAAGTTCAAATCCAAGATAGAATTTATATCAAATTATAATCATAATATACCCTTTAGAATTATGAATTAAGTGAATAATTTGATAAAATTCTATCATAAAGAATAATTGAATGTGCTTGAATTGAAAATTTAGTCCACAGACAATTTTTATGTCGTTAGATTCAATTTTAAGCATGATTTACATTGGTAAAACATGAAATTTTATTTAGGCCTCAAATTTAACTTAAGCATGTGATCTTTAATTTTGTGTAGTTGTACAACCTGCAAATTTCTCTGATATTCATTGTGATATCCCTAAACTTAAGGGAGATAACTATAAGGTCTGGAAGGACATAGACTATGCTATTAGAAAAGATGAACCATCGGCACTCACTAATATCATCACTGCAGTAGACATCACGCTTTATGAATGATGGGAACGATCTAATTGCCTAAGCATGATGTTCATTAAGACTAAAATTTCAGTTGGTATTCTTGGTTCTGTTGATCAACATGAAAAGGTCCAAAAATTGTTGAAAGCCATTGATGATCAATTCATTACTTCATACAAGGCACTAGAAAGCACCCTAATCATGAAGTTCTCATCCCTAAGGTTCACTAGTGTGCAAGGTGTACGCGAGCACATCATGCAAACGAGGGACACTATGGCTCAATTGAAGAAACTCGAGGTTGAAATATCAGAGTCTTTCTTGGTGCATTACATCCTGAACACTCTTTTGCACCAATACAGACCCTTCAAAATCTCAGAAAACACACCTAAGGATAAATGGTCAATTAATGAACTCATGACCATGTGTGTTCAAGAGGAAGGGAGACTGGTGATGGAACTGGGAGAAACTGCAATGCTCGCAATGTCTGGAAAGGGAAAACCTGAATCCAATCATAAAGGGAAAGGGAAAGTACCTCCCCAAGCTGATATCAAGAAGGATTCCAAGTGTTTCTTCTGTAAAAAGAAGGGACACATGAAGAAGGAATGCGCCAAATTTCAGAAATGGCTTGCGGACAACGGTAATCCAATCTTGTATGTTTTTTTATGAATGTAGTATGGTTAATGTCAATATTAACACCTAGTGGATTGATTTTGGATCAACAATTCACATTTCGAATTCCTTGCAGGGTTTGCAAAACCTAAGGAAGTCAATGGCAAGTGAACAAAGCATCTTATCAGGAAACAAGATGGGCTCGCATGTGGAAGCTATAGGAACATGCTATTTAACTTCAAGCAGTGGATTTGTTTTAGAATTATAAAAGACCTTTTATGTTCAAAGCTTTTTCTAGAAACTTGATTTCAATTTCAAGACTTGTACATT